>JAWMAG010000001.1:12772500-12840000 GCA_037013455.1 Ceratitis rosa | reverse complement strand
CTCTGTTAGTGTTAAATTTATTTAACCATCTAAAGCAAACTTTTGAAAACTAAAATAAATACTATTAAAATCTTTAGAAATATGTTATTAATACAAAAAATTATAATTAAAAACATTTACGTGTATACAAATATATATATATATAAGATGTACATATGTATATGCAATAAATATTAACTTGCATTACTAAAAATATATATAATATATAATACACGTATACATACGTTTATTTCATTAACATACCCACGATGCTTGTCATAGCAAACTCACACACACACACTCACCTGGATATCATATCATAAATGCCTTGGTTACATGTACACCTGCAACGGATATAAGCTCATCAAATGCACACGCTTCCGTGCGTACTGCTCACTGCTCACCGCTGCTGATGCTAAAGCTTTAGCTTTAGCTGAATTCATGTTGTATAACTAATACATAAACAGTAATATAACAACAAATGTAGGTAACTAAAAATATATGCTTCCATAAATCTATCAACATAAACGTTTTTTATATGTACGTACACATACATACACGTATATATGTGTCTGTATGTACATGCTAAAATCCCAGCAACTGTTTATATGATAAGTGACATTAATTCGTTATGATCGTTTATGCTCAACTGACTGAGCGTCTACTTTGTTGATGAGAATGATGAGGATGATGATGCTGACAATTTCCGCAATAGCTGTTTTGTATTTCTCTTTGGCAAAGCAGCTAAAGTGAAAGCTGATACCCCAGACGCTCATATAAATACATACATACATACCTATATATTTTCATATAATTTTCATATTTATTTTCAAATATCTACATCTATATGTATGTCTTTACATTTCATATGAGCACAATTTGCAATGAAAGTGAACATCTACTCGTATATGTATTCATACACCTTCTAATGTGCCTTAAATATGTACGAATATGTAGATATATAAATACCTTTAGTACAGATTATATGTATTTTGTGCGTCGCTCAGTGGATTGTAAAATGATTCCGCGCAACAGTTATAAAAGCGCAGCAACGGCGGTGATGCATATAAGTGGAGGTGCAGATGCGTAAATATATATATATATATATATATTTTGATGGGTTTCAAAATATGTATACGCTTTCATAAATACATTTCTGTACTAGCGCAATTTAGACTAAAGTCTCTTCTCTTTAATCGCTTAAGGTTTATCAGTTGTAAGAAAATTTCAGCTAGAATTCTCGAGTGGTTGGAAAATCTTAACAAGTGTTGGAGTTATTATGCTTATTTGTGGATATGTGTTTCAAAGATTAGCAGTACTTTAACCTACAGTCCCTCTATGTTTACCCTCAAATCATATCAATTTTCATTGATCTATAAAAATAAACAAAAGTAAAAAAAAAATATATCCTTTTCCTTTCTTTTTTCATATTTATTTTTTATTTTATTTTGTATTTGTTTATGTTATATAATAGTTTTTTATTTTATTTTATTCTATTTTATTTTATTTTATTTTATTTTATTTTATTTTATTTTATTTTATTTTATTTTATTTTATTTTATTTTATTTTAATTTATTTTATTTTATTTTATTTTATTTTATTTTATTTTATTTTATTTTATTTTATTTTATTTTATTTTATTTTATTTTATTTTATTTTATTTTATTTTATTTTATTTTTTTATTTTATTTTATTTTATTTTATTTTATTTTATTTTATTTTATTTTATTTTATTTTATTTTATTTTATTTTATTTTATTTTATTTTATTTTATTTTATTTTATTTTATTTTATTTTATTTTATTTTATTTTATTTTATTTTATTTTATTTTATTTTATTTTATTTTATTTTATTTTATTTTATTTTATTTTATTTTATTTTATTTTATTTTATTTTATTTTATTTTATTTTATTTTATTTTATTTTATTTTATTTTATTTTATTTTATTTTATTTTATTTTATTTTATTTTATTTTATTTTATTTTTTTTATTTTATTTTATTTTATTTTATTTTATTTTATTTTATTTTATTTTATTTTATTTGATTTTATTTTATTTTTTTTTTTATTTAGTTAAATATTTATTTCATTTGATTTTATTTAATTTATTTTATTTTATTTGATTTATTATAAAAATAAACAAATGGAATCTTTCCAGGTAAGAAAAGTTCTCTCTATTTTTTTTCTCAATTAAACTTTGGGAAATTTCGGAAAATACCAAAAACCTACATCCATAAAGGTGAATCTTCAGTTATGTCTGCGAGGAAATTACACAAGAAATTCCGGTGAAATCACTCGTCGGATTCGTTATCTGGCAAAACAAGTCGTGCGCTCAGAGAAAGTTAGTTGCTGCCAAGCCAAAATTGAAAGCCAAAAAGGTTTTGTTGAGTGTTAAGTGGGATTGGCAAATAATCCTCTACCATAAGCTGCTTCTCTACGTTCAAGCACTTAACTCGGACTGTTAGCAGTGTGCACGTTTGGAGGAAGCAATGACCCAGAAGCCTGCAACAACTGGGCCATACATCAAATAAACTTGGTTGGGAGGCTCTTAAGTATCCACCTTTTAGTTTGGACATCGCAAAAGTTTTCCCATATATGCATAGCGAATAATATGGCTGGTGAAAAAAAGAAGCCGGTGAAAATCGAATGAACCAGATTTTTGCCAATAAGAACAAGGATTTCTATGAGAGAGAGATTTTATTATATTTCATTTAAAAGTGACAAAGGGTTAACGACCAAGACGTTGATTGTTTCACATAAATCGGATAATATTAGTTAAGGTAAATAAAGCCTTCTTTTTATTGCAAATATAATCGATTATTTTTATGTAGGTCTAGTTTCGGCTATAATCGCGTAAGCGGTGAAAAAGCCAATAATAAAAGAAGACCTAGTATACGACGGGGTTAACAATAGTTCGGTTAGTTGGTTAATTCCAATTATTAAATCTAAAAAGACCAAATCCGTTTGTAATTTACACTTTATTAGTCTTCCTTTCAAAGGTTAGAACGATCGGCTAAAATTGGGACGAGAGAACGCAAGATAACTGAGGTTAGGTCAGACGAAATTTCACCACCAACGCAAATAGAAATTCGCCATGTGATTCTCTTCGAGTTTCGGCGTAATTTACAGCCAACAAAAATATTCAGTGAATGCCAAACGATTGCACCGTCTTTGAGGACTATTTCTAAGTGTTTCCGAAGATTAAAGACCGGGAATTTGTCTGTAGAGGATGAGCCCCGAGAAAGTCGACCAAAATCTTCCACTGATGACGTAACTGTAGTTCTGGTGAAGTCCAAAAGTGACGAAGACCCACGACTGAGTAATGATTGCTAATGAATTGCGCTTGATAGCCATGGCTGTATCGCGAATATCAGGTAATCATTTGGAATGCACGAAGAAATCTGCTCATTGTGTACCAAGAAAATTGGCTCGAGTACATTTTGCTCAATTTTTTCTAAACGAAAATGGTCCATATAGCAACTTTAGTAAAGTCGTTACTAGTGGTGGATCTTGGTTTTACCATATAAGTACGATCTCGAAACCAAACAGCAGTCCATGGTATGTAGCCCAACAACAACAAACCCACTCGTAAAATCTAAGCAACAAAAATTAGCAGCAAAAGTAATGATGTCAGTTCACTTCCAATAAAAAAGGGTCAGACGTTAACGGCAAAATGGTACACCGAAGAGTGCTTCAGAAAATTCTTCAAAAATTTTTTGGAAAGCTGGAAGGAAGAGAATTTGCGGCGCTACTTTTTATATCACACCCTTCCACACTGCTGAAATGACGAGTAATTTTATTGCGATCTCTGGAATCGAAGAAAAACGTCCAGCGCCGTATTCGACAGATATAGCACCTTGTCATTTCTGGTTATTTTCCCAAATTAAAAAAAAATAAAGATAATTAAAGCGGTTAGTACTGAACTTGATAAGCTTAAAAAGCAAGATTTTGAAGACTGTTTTCAGAAGTGGATCTATAGTCTTAAGAAATGCATTCAAATCGGTGGCGATTGTGTAGAGAAGATAAAAAAGAAAAATATAAATACAAAAGAATTTTTTGTTTTTTTTTTAGTCCACTTGCCGAATTTTTGTTAATCCAATCGTATGTCTCACCTTTCCGTTAAAAAATTTCAAATTTATACTTCAAAGATTATTAATAATCCTTGATCACGCTTAATATCTGATTAGTTTTCACTTTATTTTGAATATTCATCTCACGTAGAAGAGATGAAGCTTCAATTTCCTATCATTTCACCTGATCACTCTACTTTTCCGTAACACATCCAGCAATTGACTCGCATATGCAGTGTTCACTATGGAGCTTTATCTCAACATGAGTTCAATGAACTGCACACGTTTTACTTTTTTACATATATATAATCATTTTATTAAGACTAATACGCTGGTCTACAAAAAAAATGTGTAGATAACAGTATTAAAATTTTTAGTTGCGTCTACCTTACTTAAGTTAAAAGAATTCACGTTAGCGGCGGTTATGCGCCTCTGCTCACACCATTTTTTTATGATGATTAGCTCACACCTTAATTACCTCAACCACCAACCAGAGGCAACACAGACACCACAAGTTATTTGTTGCTGCCACAGTTACCGTGGCATCCGCAAGCGTTTACTACTCCCTTTCAGCTTCAGCTTAATTAACATTTAAATTAATTAACCTCATTCAGTTATTTGCCCACCTTGTTTCTCCTACTTAGTCATTTGTGCCCAAAAACACGGGAAACCATATGCAAGTGTGCGTGCGGGTGTAGGTATTAGCTGTCGTGGGAGTAATTTATGAAATTTCCATAACTCCCAACATATGGCACACTTGCTGAGCAGCACAACAGCTAAAGCTGACAGCTGACGGTTGTCGAGCACAGGCTGTGTGCGCCTGAGAGATTTTTTTTGGATTCCTTTGTAACATGGAAATTTTCGATTTATTGTTTCATTTTTTATTTCGTTGGTACTTTTTTCGAAACGAACCTGGTAACCGCAAGGCACACAGCCACACACACAGTAGCGCAGCGGAGGGCGAACGAAAGGCGGGCGGAGATTTTTTTGCGTCCAACTACAGCTTGTCATAGTAATTAATTTTGAAAGTAATTTTTCGTTTTTTTTTTTTTTGGTTTTTTTGCGTGACAACTGCACATGAAAGCCAACATACGCGCATACGTTCAAAAAAAAAACCAAAAGAGAGAGAGCGAGAGAGAGTGTGTGTGAATACTGTGTAAAAGAGGACAAGCAAATTAGTGTGTATGGTGGATAAAGACAGCGCATTGTTGTTGTTGTTGTGATGCTGGTGATGGTTTTAATTGATGTTTGCTACCTCTGCTACTGCCACTGTCACTGCCACCTGCACAGTGTTTGTCTCTCTGCCATTGTTAAGCGTTTGAATTGCTGCCATGCAGCACGTAAATGGGCTGTGCAGAGCAACGTGTAGTGTGAAGCGCATTACACATTACAAAAAGTTGTTGAGCTATACTATTCGAACGTGAGCATAAAATCATTTTAATTAATTTATACGCGTTCCACCGACGAATCACAACCGCACACATAGGCAAGCAAATGCAAGCGCAGCTTTAACAGCAGCAACCATGGCAGCAGTAGCAGCAGCAGCAGCAGTAGCAGCAGTAGCAAATTGCTTTGCGCTGCGGAGAACAAACAACTCTGCGTTCTATTCACTCTGTCTACTGTCAAGCGACGAAATTTTGCCTACAGCTATGCCTGCCACATGACGCCTCACTTACTTACTTACTTACATATGCCAGCGCGTATGAGTATTGTGCTGGTATGGGTGTGTTTATGCGATGGGTGGCAGTTAACTTTTCTGCGCTCCAAGTTGCGTGTTTTCAAAAGTTTTTTGACAAAAATGTCGACTGTGGTAATATAGACCACCTACAAACGCACACTTGCATATCTATTTATACTTATATAACATACTTATGTGCATATATACGAGTATGTATATGCCTGCATGTAAGTATTATATGCCTATCTACTTAACTGCTACTGTGCTTCCGCACTATGCGTTCGCATTGTGGTAAATTAGTGGTACGCTTTCGCTTCTTAAGCGTAAATATCGATTGCTCGCTTTCATTTAAACACCAAAAATCTACATTAAATGTTGCGTAACACTCAGCTGTGGCTGTGAGTGTGGCTGGCGCGTAATTTATTGACTGTCAATAAACAGACAAGCGCAGATTTACCATTACCATAATACAACATACTCGTATATGTAGGTATATAGTTAGTATGTATTTACTTGTTGGTAAATAGTTTCTTAATTAGAAAGTTAGTTGACAATTTCTTGATAAATAATCATTACTCATTCTGGAAATGTAGTAGAAGTTTGCGCAGGCATTTACTCCTTTTTGGAAAAATTATTTGTGCAATGAATTAAGTTTCAAGGTCATAGAAAACATCTTGGGTACAACAATATAGTATTGAAAATAGAAAAACTATAACTTAAGCTAGTAGCTTTTTGCAATAAATTTCCATTTACTTTTTAAATTGCTCAGCAGAATTTTTATTTTTATTTCAAATCGGAGATTTCGACCTTCAAAGTTATGAAAATTAAAAAAAAAATGTTGGAACTCCTTTTGGTAAGACTAAATAGCTCTGGAAAATATGCACTATATATCTTTAATAACTTCTTTAGCAGGCCTTGCTTCATATTTTATTTTCTTGTTCCATGGTTCCCGATTTTAGAGAACTATGTTAGATGATTATCCACTGCCAATTCAAATTATATTATTATTATTATTATTGATATTTTTAATTAAGCAATCTTTAACTAAAAAGATGTTAAGAAAAAGTCAATAAAGTGAACTATATACCTACATTTAGTTGACTTCAATAATATTCAGTGAAAACCGCTGTATTTTTTCGAAAAATTTCTCTCCTCTTTATTTCTAATATTTTCTTTCACTGCTTGCAGTATATTTTACTAAGATCTTCGTTTCAAAATTCAAAAGAAATTTTGCGTACAATGTTAATGTTAAAATATCTCCAAAATAAAATTTTATTATGTTACGTATACGCACTGTTGCCTCAAAAAAATTGCCAAAATTCCTTTTATCACTAACATATTTCTATACAGAATTTGAAAATAATCATACATTTGAGTACATAAACAAAAGCGCTAAGTTTATAGAGGGTGATCCATTTTGAGGTTTTCTACTTTTTTTAAAAAAAAAACAAAGAAAATTGAAATTTAATGGGGAATGTTAATCATCATTCGAAAGGACACTTTTTGGCATTTATTTTTTTGAAGATTATCTCTTTCAAATGTTGAACGCAGCTATGTCTTACATGGTCCATTCATTGAGTTCAATTTCTGATGACTCGTTCGAACATTTCGCCCTGAATCGAAGCGGAATGGTCCGCATAGACTTTAGACTTTACATATGCCCACAAGAATAAGTCTACCGGTGTGATATCACACGACCTTGATGGCCAATCGAACGGCACAAAACGTGAAATTATATGCTCATCGAAGTGTTTTCTCAATAAATCCATTGATTGATGCGATGTGTGGGTAGTGGCGCCGCCTTGTTGATACCAAATGTTGACAAGATCACGATCTTCAAATTTCTTTCAGGTATCAAATAGGCGGCTATCATATCGTTAAAGCTTGAGCTTTCAAGAAAACGCTATTGAAAAAACTATCTCTACTTGGATTAAATTAAATCAGTCATTCTATTGACACATATAAATATTCCATATATTTTCTGAAAGCGCTCAAGAGAGACCCTTTAATATTTGCCTACCACAACAATTTTTCGTCAAAGACCTTGAGCAAAATTCAAGACTAGATCTTTATTTTGAGTGTCCAAATATTATGTGTTAAGATTTTTACATGCATTCATTGCTGACTTAATTATATACTCTTATACAGACAAATAAATGCATATATCTGCTCAAATAACATTATTAGCTGGTTCTTAGAAAAGCGAATATAGGTATGTTTACGTGACTTGCTTCACTTCATAAGTGACCCTTGCCTTTTGAATGACATGCACTTGAAAGATAATAACTTTGCATACAAAGCCTAAAGAAAAGGAAAGTAAGAAGTGTATGAAAAAGAATAAATAAAAAAGATAATGAAAAATGGCAAAATTTAGTGAATAGATATTTATTTTTTAGCTTATTATCTAACAATTTTTATTTTATTTATTTTTAATCTTTTTTTCACCTTTTTATATTTTTTTATTTTTATTTTGCTTATTCTTTAATTTTTTTATTCTTATTTTATTTATTGTACCTCATATTTTTTTAAGTTGGCTTGATTTTTTTTTTTTTTTTTAATTATTTGAAGGTTTTCTTTTTTCTAAGACAAACCTTGGTAGCGATAACATTCGAATTCAGAGAAATAGATAACGAGCACGCTGATTATTTGGTTAATAATTGTTGCCATGCAAATATTTTAACTGTCAAAGAATGTATAATACTTGAATCTTTATGCACTAAATAACAGAACATGTGAAACCGTAGCTTAGAGTAGCAGCAGGTAGGGTGTGTAAAAGAGAGAGTAACCCAGTAGGAAGAGAGTAAGCAAAATGCTTAGAAACTATGATTCCTTGAAATTTCTTTCCTTTGGTCAAAACTGCCTAAAGGGCCTAGAAGACAGCGGTTGAATTTCAAATGAAAATTTGAATGCTTAAAAGTAAATATTTTACTGAAAGTATTTACCTCAGTTTTTCACCTGTCAAATTATGCTCGCATCCGCCAATGATTCATGTCAGCGTCGTCAACTATTATTAAAAAGATCTCACCTCGCTGGCAGGCCCATTCGTCACCTCTATAAACCAGATCCCCAGTATTTAAAAAATTTTCAATCGGAAAAACTATTGAGGATTTGGCCAAGCTGATAGAATGACTTGACGAATTATGGGCAGAGTTAGTATCCCGATTGCTAGCAACAGGAATATTAGTGAGTATAATTTTCAATTTGAATAGATAACTCAGAACAAGTGGAAATCTATATCCAACTCTTGGTAACGCAGCAGTCTTGAGAGCACAATGACAAAGAACCTATTAAAAATATAGAAAATGTCTGGAAAGCTCTAAGGAACAGAAACCGGAGTATAGATAAAGCAACTATACACTCGTATAGAAAGCCGAGTATTGATGACTCAAACGTCGTTAACCATAAACTCAAGCGTCGGTAAGTGTAGAAAGGTTCTAAGTTCGCTGACAGGTCATAAACTCGTCAACACCTTAATATGAGTCCCGGTTCATAGGAACGTTTTATATAACAAAGAAGCTGATGGTGTGGCCAACTCAGAAGCATCTCTTAATGTATCTGAAGCGGAATTAAAACCATGTGAATTAGGAAAAATTAGGTGGTAGCTTCACCAACAATTTAATTAAATGGCATAGAAGGTGAATTTTTATTCAACTGAAAGATAGTTTAGTGCAGAACCCATCAAGCATTTTTAATTTTAATTACATTTAGATTAAAGCAACAATAATGTGCATATACCCATATCCAAATTGGGAATACCTTAACCAATAGTCTTCTTCATAGCTACAAACGATAAGGGTGCCCAGCTCTTTCACAAATTTGTTATAGAACATCGGGGATCTATTCTACTTAAAGCCTTAAATAGCTGTAATGGCGATAAGTATACCGGATAAAGTAGTTTTATTGAGAGCACCATATAGTTTGAACAAAGCTTGTCGGGTTGAACTCTTACCTACCTACATATTGCATAAGTCTGGCAATAGTTAACAGCAAAGCTAAACTGTCACTCTCCCTTCAGAGAGCATGCATGCACCAAATGGGAAGATAAACTGAACAGATTTTGTCCTTCCATCGGCTGCGGTATTCACTATGCCCAACAAGCAGAGGGCCACACAGCTCACCCAAAATCTTTCTTTTAAAAACTCTTAACGATGGTGCACCTGTTGGTAAGTGTAATTCTGCGTTTGATTTTCAGACTATCATTCTTGTTGGTGTTAATGTTGGTTCCAAGATAGATGTAACTATCTGTGACCTCAAAGTTATGACTGCCAACAGAGATGTGGGAATCGAGAGTCGAGAATGCGATGACTGTTTGTTTGACTTACCATTTTTCTCTACCCGACCCATACCAATCCTTTCCTGATTTATTTTGGAATAAGCATGGTTGTTGAAGGCGCTAAATGACTCGGAGAAATCCTTCATGATGCGGACGAATCTCTTGATATTTCTTTACGTCAGTTTACCCAGGATAATGTATCAAAATACTGCATTCAACCTGATTTAGTTGAGTTTATATATTTTCTTGTACGGTGTATGCATTAATTTGTGTGGTTTTTTTTCCGAAAATTAAGACTATATTTTTGAAAAATTGTTACACATTTAATGTTCAAAGTATTGCCCATCGGAAGCTATGATGTTTGCCTATCTTTCTGGCAGTTTGTGGATCCCATCCCAAAAGAACTTCTCCGGCTTGGAGGTCAAGAAAGAATCGAGCCAATTTCTGATACCCTGTTCTGAAGTGAAGCGTACTCCGGTGAGGGCATTCTGCATTGATGTGAACAAGTGGTAATCGGAAGGTGCTATGTCTGGGCTATGAGGCGGGTGAGGTAGAACTTCCCACCCACAGTTTTCCAAATAGTTTTTAACTGGCCTTGCAACATGTGGCCGAGCGTTGTCATGATGAAAAATTATTGATTCGAGTCTGGTCGCATATTCTGGTCGTTTTTCCGTGATAGCATTTTTCAAACGAATCAATTGCTTTCGGTAGAGGTTCCCATTGATTGTCTGACCCGATTTTAATAGCTCATAGTAGAGCACACCCTTGTGGTCCCACCAAATACATAGCATAACCGCGTCTAGCCGTTTTGCTAGATCAAGTCGTTTACGGTTTTTAGGGGTGAAAACAAGCACTAAATTTATTCATTTGTTATAAAACTTAGTATACAGGGCTTTTTGGGATTGCTGATTATGAATCTGATGTCAGAGTTTCAAAATTCAAAATGACGGATCCAATATGACGGTCAAAATTAATAACACTTCATAAAATTTGGTATCTGGCGGTGAAATTCACTTCTGTTTTTATTTAAATTTTTTTTATTTTATTTATTTATTTATTTTATTTTTAGTACAACACGTGTGAGTTGCATTTCCTAATAAGCTGTGTTGAGGTGCGATGGAGACATAAATTCTCTACATTGTAAATATAACCGAGTGCTTAGCGATTTTGACCGTCGTACTTCAGATTCACGGCTCGAATTTCGCTCTGCAGGTACTTCCATTTTTGTTTTCCTGATATTTTCTTTTCAGTTTTCGACATACGAATACCGAAAATGACTAGTGTTTAACTAGTTTAAGGCGTAGGCTGATATTTGAGAGAACGTACAGGTAAGACATTGCCGTGTTAAAAATACCAGCAGCTTAAATAGAAAATAGATGGAAAATGCGCTAGTTGGTATAAAAATCTACACCATTTGGGTTCTAGTTAACAACTAGTATTTTTCCCTCCAGAGTAAATACATATAGAACACAGACATACCTACTTACCCCAACACACATACCATACATAAACGCACAAAAGTATATATATCTCTTTAATAAAGGGTTTTCCAATAGGGATGATATGATTTCTAAGTGTCGCTTTGGCCATTTTTTATATGTCATGATCTGTAATTTGTAATGTATTCAGTAATGTTTAGAATTTCATCATAGCAAAATATACGCAACAACAACAACAACAATAATAATAATAATACTAATAATAATAATAATAATAATAATAATAATAATAATAATAATAATAATAATAATAATAATAATAATAATAATAACGACAACAACAACAACAACATCAACAACAACAGCATCAGCAGCAGCAGCAGCAACAACAACAACAACAACAACAACAACAACAACAACAACAACTTCAAAACAATAACATTTTTTTAGGAAAATCATTTTCCCCGCTGATGCTCACTTTCATCTGAGTGATGCGGTAAATAAACAAAACTGTCGATTCTGGCGCGAAGAAAATTCACAAATTATTCATAAACAACCACTAGATTCACCAAAATTTTCAGTTTGGTGTACTTTTTGTTCGAAATGTGGCTGGTAGAAGAAGTTGATCCAAACATCATCTAGTTCCAACAAGACAGGGCTACGGATCACCCATCGCGTGCAACAACCGAATTAATGCGAGAAGGGTTTGGAGATTCTATTATTTCAAGAAATTGTGACATTGAATAAATAAAAGAAAATAAATAATAAAGTTCACACATAATAACAAGAAGAATGGCCTCCAATAAGTTGTAATTAATAATAGTTGAAGTCATTCAAGCTTTAAAAGTCAATATTGAATGTGCTATTCATGACATGCGACTTGATTTAGTGGAAAAATTGCTCAAAATATGGATTCATCTAATTCGTTCCTGCAAAAGAAGTCGTGAGGCCACTTGAATGATTTGATATTCAGAACTTAATTTTATCTATTGTTACTTTACATTAAATAAAAAGCTTTGCCTAAACAATTTTTTTTGTTTTATCTTTATTAGAAATCATATCATTCTTATTGGAATACCCTATATACATACATAACTCTTACCCTTCAACTAAGAAATGGGATATTGTTTTCATAATTTTTTTCTACCTTTCTTGGCTTCACGTATTCCGCTCACTCTTACGCCGTGAATGCGTTGAAACTTGTGCTTGTGCAGGTGCGTGAAAAATTAACATAGCCAAATGCCAAAGTAAAACTTTATAATTATATTAAGAAGAAGAAGAAGAAGAGGATGTAGAAGAGGATTTCTTCAACTCTTTCATCATCTTCATTTTGTTACAAAAAAAAATGTAAAATAGTGGAACCAAATAAGCAGACAAAGAAACACCTTTATATGTAATACTTTAGTGCTGGCAACACAACAGTCAGGTGTAAAAGCAAGCAACTAAATGCATATACACACTTACACACATACATACACACAAAAATAAGTGCAAATTAATTTCAAAATGTAAGCAGAGTAGGCAAACTAGTTGGCTTGAGGCTAAAGCTGTGGCTTAATACTTTTGTGTGTCAACAAAACATATATACATATGTATGTATGTGTATGTGTGAAAATATGTGGCTGCTTGAGTATGTAAGATTTTTGGTTTGTATTTCACACACACGCACACACACACACTCAGCCACATGCTCATGAAAAGTCCTTTATTCTGTATATAAATAAATAATAAAGTTCACACATAATAACAAGAAGAAATATCTATTTCCACATACTCATATACATACGTGTACACACATCTATAAAGGCAGGTGTCAGTTCTTTCGGTTTTCTTGAATTATCTTACATAATTATTATAAAACAGTTGTAAGCAGATTTCAAGTATCTTCCCACAACTAATTTTAATTAGTAGCAGCTGATTCTATACACACACATGTTTACAAATAATTATGGCATATAGGTATATTTATTTATAATATGTAATATTTGCGTGCATTTGTCTTTATTCGCCATCTATCTGCTCCTCCATACATAAATATAACT
The DNA here is from genome assembly GCA_037013455.1 of Ceratitis rosa. NCBI lineage: Eukaryota > Metazoa > Arthropoda > Insecta > Diptera > Tephritidae > Ceratitis > Ceratitis rosa. The sequence continues at coordinate 12,826,517 of JAWMAG010000001.1, read as the reverse complement.
TACAACTATATTTATTTTAATAAATGCATTTGGTCGTTGGCATCCAAGGACATTGAGTACTCACAAGGATATTGCGTGAGTCGCATTCTCATGTGATTATCAACAAATAAAGGTAGTTTGATGCTTTTATGCATAGAATTAGCATAATTAGAGTAAAAACTGGTATTATAAAAAAGAAAGAGAAAGCAAATTTCAAAATCTAACATTCTACTCTGCTATTTAGGCGGCGAAGACCTATTTTTTTTGTTTATTTTAAACCTTTAAGGAATCATGTAACAGTATGTTGGTTCTTCTTCTTCGTTACTGGCGTAGAAGCCAGGTCCTTCTCAACCTGGTATTTCCAACTTAGAGGCCTTTCCTTGCCTCTGCTTCTACCGCCGGTTACTGCATTGAAAACTTTCAAAGCTGGAGTATTCTTATCCATCCTCACCACATGATTTAGCCAGCGCAGCCGCTGTTTCTTGATTCGCTGAACTATATCAATGTCGCCGTATATCTCAAACAGCTTATCCTTCTATCGTTCCCAACTCTTAGAGGACCACACATCTTACGCAAAACCTTTTTCTCGACAACTCATAGCACCGACTCATCGTCATGGCTCCGCACCATATAGCAGGACGGGAACCATAAGGGGCTTTTAGTGTTTTGTTTTTCTTCAACCAGAGAGGACTTTACTTTAGGTTGGTTGGTAAGTTAAAAACGAGGGGTTAAGGAGAGTAGACTCATTGACCTCTCCCACAAAAAACCTAACTATACTTTTGCAAATATTTCGCTCCCTTCAATATATAAACTGATTTAAGTTCGACCAACTACCACAAGCTACCCACCTTTGTAAATTTGAGTCTGGTGGACCTCGTGAAAGATGTGACGTCTCAAATGGCTGAAGGCAGGACACTAGCAAAATTAATGTTCCAACGTTTCGTTTCATCTTCTGTTCACGCTCTTCACTCTACCGTTTCAGCTTCACTTAGACTGTGGTGATGGTATTTCAGGGGCAGATCTACCTCAATATAGCCATAAGAATACTGAGTTTTCGTTTGCTTAAAGTTAGTAACAGTTTGCTATGTCAACAACCTACACTTCTCCACAATAATTTTGTGCTACGGCCCATAGTGGAAGTGTTCCAGGACTTTCAGTATTCCTTTTTGGTCCCTTGTGATTAGACAACATTTGTCGGCGCTGGCTTAGTCGTCATCCGTAGATTTTTCTTTAGAAGTTTGCATGGTGTTGCGCCAATTTGATACCAGGACTACTATAAAATGTAGCAGGATCGCAGCTTGGCAGGGTCAATGCTCTACACGCTGGCCAGTGTGGGCAGAAAAACGAATTGGTTGTAAGCGTTCAAGATGAGTTAGAGTATCGCAAATAGTATGTGGAAAAAACATGGTGTGACTTTATGCTACAACAAGCAAATTAATTACCTCAAATATGTTCATGTTTGTTAAAACCATGCGAATAATAAATAAATAAAAATATTATAGAATGGGTTTAGAGCCATTATTTTTTTTTTTTTTAAATACCTTTTTTGTCGACACAATTCTCTATTTTACATTTTAGCAAAGGCTGAAAGCCACATCGACTGTGTTTAATGTTTTTTATTTCAGTTTTTTCAACATAGTTTATATTATAATCAAAATATTTTTATTGAATTATTTAAATTTCAATTTTCTCAAGAGAACAATGACCAACCTGAGCGGTTGCTGAAATGTAAAAGAGGAAGTAAGACCGGCCAAAATGGTATTTTAGAAATGTCCACTTAAGATAGAAATCCGAAAGTTCACTGGACTCTTCCCATAAATTTTAATGGTGGCGATTAAGGCCAAAATACAGCAGCAACATCTGTTGGTGAATGTTATGAATGCTTTATAGCATTGCAAGCATAAACAAAAATAATATAGAAATTATTAACAAAAATTTCAATACTCAGTCCAGTTTTTTTCCGAAATCTGTTTGAAGCTCCATTTTGCAAAAAAAAATTTTTTTTTTTTGTATTTCTGGCATCTTTAGACCACAATTTCCCTTCCTCCCTCTTAGATGCAAATTACATTTTTTTTTTTGTTTTTTTTTTTTTAATATCTGTCATGGAAATAAATTCAAAATTATATTTAACTCTGAAACCTTTTGAGCCAACTTGGGTAAAGCCTTTAAACAGTTCATCAAATGCTTTCAAAATTTTTTGAAAATCTCTCTATTGTACTTTCCAAATTGCCATTTTTAATCTTTGTTATCCAACCTTCGAAATAAATCCTTTAAAAACTTTCCAAAAATAATTGTTTCATTTCGCCTTTCTTCAACATCTTGGCTGGACAACCACATTCTATCCCTTACAGTCTTAACAATTTCCTTGGATTTAAAAGTCTAAAAGGTGGCAACCTTCAAAAACACTTTCCACTTTAAGCCTTCAAAATTCTCGCTGCTCAAAAATATTTTTCAATAAGACTTTCTTTAACGCATATTTTCAGTTTTTAATCGCATCTCTTTTATTATAAGTCTTTCTTCAAATTCAAATTTCATTTGCTGAATTATAAATCTAAATTATTCTTGATCCCCCACCAACAAACACACGCCCTCAGGTGTTGGAGTGAGGCGGTAACTATCTAAGGTGAGACTTCATAGCTGGGCGTTCGATCCTCCTTAATAGCTAACAAAGGAGACGCTGGATGATTTACTCAGTTCTAAGGCCCGCAATCGTCTTACACAGATTCCAGCTGGTACCAAGGGCAAATCAAAAAAATGGCTTCTGATTACGACAGATGAGCTGCACTATACAAAGCCATAGAAGATATAAGATGAAGATGCAAGGATTTATTTAGAAACAGATCTACAGCGGTCTGAAATGGGGGTCTTTGACAATGTATAGCAAGTTGCATGCACACATACATGGTAAGTGAGGTGAACTTCACTCTTTAGGTGGTATCACAATGGGGCTGCTAAAGGCCTAGGTGTGTCGTCGGACATCGACTGTACCACTCTACCTACCAATATAAAAGAAGATTGAAGATGCCATGACACCCTTTTGGTATCCTCAAACCATCTTCATCGTACGACGAATATGGTGCGGCAGCAGGATAGCCCAGGAACATATGACCTGCTAAGCGAACGTATCAAAAATGACTAATGGCGCTCAGCTAAACCTCAGCCTAAGCATCAAGCTTCCGGATTACTGCGATATTTGTATATTTCAGATGAAGGTACTCGTGGTGAAGAAGGTTGTGTTTGCTTGCCAGATGGCAATTGAGGCAATAGTCTAACATCTTTAAAAAAAAAAAAGCGTAGCAGTTAGACATTATAATCTAATCTAGTTGCTTTAAATTAAATAACTACAAAATATCTGAAACCCTGCAAAGCCAGAAAGTTTAGAGCTTAGTGCAGCGCTATCTAAGTCTCTTAATTATTAATGAATTCACTTGACTTTCGACATGAATAAGTCACTTTGTCTTTATTTTTTTTTTTTATTTTTTATATGAAATTAGTTAAAATTTTGAAACAAAATTGGTGAAGTATCTAAAAAATATACGCTTTCACAGACAAAATCCAGCGCAAATAAATGCTTTGAACCATAGCCAAGTGAGCGGCTTAACCAACAAACCAGCAAACAAACAAACCTAGTCGATCGCTTGGTCAAAAGCAGTCAACTCAGCCACAAAAGCCGGTGATGCGAAAGCAACAACAACAAACAAAAACAACCACACCAGCCAATATAGACGAGCAATCGACCAAATTGTCCAATTGATCAAATACAAAAGAGAAATATGCAAAAAAGTTATTCACATACTTACATACTCGTATATGTATATGTAAGTATATACATACACATGTAGATGACCGGCTAAAACAGAGCAGATTTTTCTTTACATACAAGCATACATAAACAAATACAAAATATACAACAAAAGAGTGCTTATCGCGATAGATATTCTAATACGAATCGATTTTATATACATATTATACATACAAATTTGCCCGTTGCCTAGTTTTAGGCGTCGAATGTTTGATACCCCAAGCGACTCAAAAGACCGCAAACAAAAAAGTTAATAAATAGTAACTACAAAATACATATACATAGGTATACACGTCAAGATATGGTAGCACTCGGATTGCATCAATGGAGTATGGAAACTACAACAACAAAAACAAACCAAATGTCACTACTCGACCAAAGTCACTTTTATGTGAGCCAAAAATCAAACAAAAAAAAAAACAGAACAAAACTAAACTAAAGCTGACACTGTTCGCCAGCCATTACACGCGCAAACAAAGCAGGGATAAATTTAGATACATGCATATGTAGGTATTTTTTTGTTTTTTTTTCATATTTGGTTTAAAAATTGGCAGTTTGGCCGGTGTAGGTAGACACGCAGGCAGAAGGCATCAGACGGGACATTTGCGATAGCTTGGGAAATGAATAGTGTTGGGACATCAAATGAATCTGAGATGAGAGAAAACACTCTTACACATACACACATGAGAATATGCATCAATGTATATATGTATGTATATGTGTGGGTCTGGGAATTTTTAATGTTTAAATTTATTTTTTAGGAACAGAAAAGTTCATTTTGCGAGAAGTCCATACATTCATGCAGATCTTTTGCATATATCTCTGACAAACACCCACACATAAACAAACATACGAGTAAGTTTGCTCAATGAAAGATATGTCCCAGGATGGCAATTATTGTTATCGTTATTGGCATCGCTGATGAGAATTTTAGGCCTACACAGGAACTAAGCGACTCAAAAATCCATACAGCCTGAGTGAGTGTGCAACAATTATAGAAATGTGTAAAACGTTAGTCACATGCAAAAAAGACCTAACTAAAATTTTTCACACAATTCAGTTTTATTCCTTCTGAAGTCCTTTTGAATATATTAAAATGTTGTTGCACTTCGAACACAGAAATTCTAAGCCTGATTTTTATGTTAATAAAATAAAGTAAAATGAAATAAAATAAACTTTAATAAAATAAAATAATATAATATAAAATAAAAAGGATTAAACTAAAATAAAATAAAATTTAATTAAATTGAATAAAATAAAATAAAATAAAACAAAATAAAATAGAATTTAATAAAATAAAATGAATTAAAAAAAAAATAACATAATTAAAATAAAATTAAATTAAAGAAATTTGAAAAAAATGAAAAAAAAAATTAAATAAAGTAAATTAAAATAAAATAAAACATATCAATTAAATAAAATAAGGGATCTCATAATTAAATATAATTAAATTAAACTAAATAAATAAAAAAATATAATATAAAATAAAATAAAACAAAATTAATTAGAAAAAATAAAATCAAAGAAAAAAAATACTAATAATTAAATTAAATAAAAGAAAAGAAAGTTAGATGAAATAAAAGAAAATTTAATAAAATGATATAAAATAAATTAAAATAAAATAATAAAAAGAGAAATGAAATGAAATAAAATGTAAAAATTAAAATAAAACTACCAAAAGAAACTAAACTCATACTGAGCGTGTAACTTCTTTAATTAAAATCCTCAGAGCTAAATAGGGAAGGTATACTCTTATGCAACTGTTGGTCTCATTTATCGCGTTATTAGTTCATCTATCTTGGAACCTGCATTACTGTGCAAGTTATATTTTCGACTGAAAAGTTCAGTTTTTTCATAATGAACAAACACCATGTTTTACAAATCTCTACCCCCCAGCGAACCAGGAGACGCCGGCTGCGTTGGCTAGGTAATGTCGGCTGCATGGGCGAGCAGCGTGCAACTTTTAAAGTATTCAATACAGTAATCGCCGCTGGAAACAGCAAAAAAATAGCAGCTGCACAACGTTTGAAAGATCAGGTGGTGAAGGATCGCTTCGTTTCTTCATTCAAAATTCAGTGAGTTCAAGACTCGATTAAATAACAATAATTTTACCCTAAATATAATATAAAAACGCTTTGAGAAACAAACTCGTAAAAAGATAATCAAACTTTAACTTCACCGAAACTGTCGCTCAAACAATTTCTATACATAAATAAGTAAGTATTATTGCTGTCAGCACTTCAAGTACTTGCTCACCTGCCTTTTGCAATGAATACAAGCAATTTTCCAATGAAACCCTAATTTTAACTCGAACCTTAAGTGGTTGGCCAAATTTCACTCACTAAAAACTTACTGCTGTTGTTATTATTATTGGCTTTACCAAAGCAAAAAACAAAAACACAAAAAACAATCAACCAACAAAGACCTAAAGGAAACCGACTATTAATAGAAATGTCAATTTTTGTGTGTTTCGAAGGAAGAACCACAAAAGATTGCACTGAAATTGATAGAACGCTCACGGCCAAACGGACGACGTACAGGCGAAGACGCTGTGAAGTACACAGTGGGCGTCGAAGCTGAACAAAAACTAATGGCGAAACTTTGGCTATTCGATTTCAAACCATAAAAGGCGCACACACACACACACAAAACTCCACATCAGGGCACTTCACTACAACTGATTCTTAGTGGAAAGACAAAGAAAATGAATGAATGCGATCGGAGAAAAGTGAACAAGAAAAAAAACAAAATCAAAGATTCGAACAAAACTCGAAAAGAACAATTACGAACGAATTAAATTGCGATTTGTGTGAGCAAACATAGACAATAAGTCTCTGGTAAGCAAGAACAGCACGGCTCATATTGGAAGGTGAAGGGACTAGAAGAACAAAAGCAATGAATTCATTCATTGCAAGTGCTGAAGAAGAGCAACAGACAATATTGTACAAATTAGCTCACACGTGTTTTAATGAAAAAACCCAAAAACAAAGAAATTAAGTGAATATAAAAACATATGATAATGGTTGTATAAAGTGCAAGCGACAAGCTGTAAAAAGAATTTATTTGTACGGACACAGACGGACAACTACAACGTCATGAGCAGTGTACTTACTAAAATGCATACGTGTGTACTTATACCTATACGAGTATGTAGCTAGGAGAAAGCAAAAGAAAACAATACAGGCAATTACTAGAATAAACACCTGCTAAACATGAGCAAAACGTGTGGGCAGACACCTCGCGTGGAAAAAATATCTAAAATTGAGAAATATGAAAAGGAGAAAAACTTAAACTTTTATTGTGAAAAAGTAGCAAACACGAAACGTGCGTTTCAGAGTCATAAGACTCTGCTTTAGGACTACTGCTAGCTCAATTTAAACTTAATAAAAAAAACTATGCCTTCGCTTCTTTTGTCATCATAGGCACATATATACTTTCCGCAATAGAATCTTTATTTTTACTGTATCCATACTCGTATGCTACACTTATTATTGTTTCTTAATCATAAAACGACTGTTCAAAGTTGGCTTTCTTCTTGAACAAAACGCAGCGAGGAAAAATATTATCAAGTGAAGAACGTGGCATTTTGGCATATTTCAAATCTGGCCTAACAATATCTCAAGTTGAGTAGAAAAATCGCAAGTACTCGATGCTTGACGCAAAATTTCTTGCAAAGCTCGGAAAGTTTTAATGGTTTCAAGCCAGTCGGAAGAAAATGAGCACCTTCTCCCCGAGATCAACAAAAATTCATAAGGATGAGCTCGAACTCTACCAGGGCCTATGCACACCTGGCCGCAGCTACAGAGACTAAAGGGTCAAAAACAAAAATTATGCGTATCCTGTGCCATTGCCGGATATAAATAACACCGCGACTGTAACACCCCAAAAGTTTAATTTAATATAAAAAAAAATTTTTGTTGTGAAAAATTTGATTTCCCAATTTTCCAATAGCCCATTGAACGGATGTACGTGTACAGTGGATTTACACATATTTAGCTAACTATGTATATGCAGAGCTTTTGTAGGTATGTACAAAAGCAAATTGGGCTATAAAATAATATATTTTTTTAAAATAAAAATAAAAATAAAATAAAAATAAAAAAAAAAAAATAAAAATAAAATAAAAATAAAAATAAAAATATATCAGAACGAAAAGTTCCAAAAAATATAAAACCAAACAGCGAATAGAAACAAAGTTTATACTAAATAGAAAAGACAGGATACAGTTTATTTTTATGTTTCACACTGAATGTCAATGCCATGGGTCATAACAATGGACAACAGAATAACTGCAGAAGTTTTTAAAAAAAATATTAAATAAAATAGAAAAAAAATAAAATAGAAATAAACAAAAAAATTGCATGTACATACGTGTATGTGTGTGTTCATATCAGTGCATTTCTTTTAATTTATAAAACGTGAGACAATAGCATATAGGCAGCGCACAAACGCATGTAAAAATTGAAAAAAAAATATAAATATATAAATAAATAAATAAAAATAAATACATAGTAAAACAAAATTTGTAAACTTCTACAAACTAACTAAAACATAAAATATAAAACAGAAAAATCAAAATAAAAGCGCGCCGCAAAAAATATACTGTATATTGCCTCTACCTCTACCTCTGGAATTTTTGTTTTAATCAAAAAGTAGCCTCAGATCTCTAAAAGTTGCCAATCTATGCACCTATCAACACGCTATTTCGATGCTCTTTCAAATTTGTTCATTTTTCCCTTTACACACCGGAGGAAAGTAGAAAAAAAAAAAATCAACGAAATACTTTCAGCCGCGCTTTTGAAATCACCATGTGGATTTGGAGCGGAAAGCAAATACGACGACTGCATAGTTGGTTAGTTAGTTTGGCCATGAGATTTGCAACAGTACTCTAGTGGTTGGCTACAAACTGAGTTTTCTTTTTCTATTTTTGCTATTTTTCTATTTTTCTCTGCTTTTATTTATTTCTATTTATTTTCAATTTTTTACAGCAATCTAACTGGGTATCTGTGCCCAATTGTGCTTAGTTTCGAAAATCCACACCACCATCACTGAGTTCTAATCGATTCGCAAAAGCGTTGTGTTGGTCAGCACACACATACACACACACACACACACGCTCATATACACTCATATACAGATATACACACACACAGTTACATATACGTATATAACAAACACTTGACGCCTTTGGTCGACAGCGGCTTTGTTGCTTTGATATTGGAAAATTGTGCAGGAAATTTGGAAAACACGGCCACACAATTTCAACGAACAAAAAAAAAAACATTAGGAAAAATGCAAAATAATACAAATTAAAAATAGAATAGACATAGTGTAGAAAAATTAAGAGAAAAAATCAAAATAAAAGAATAAAAGGTAATAGGAAAGTTCGGATTTATGTGTTACCCCCAGCACTGCACTCGGCCTCGGCTGATGGATAAAAAGAAATGCGTTTAATGCATTTTTGCACTAATTTTTTGCAGCGTAAGCCGATGTGCTTTTCGGAAATTTTTTCTTCTTTAGAGCTGAGCTGACTTCTTTTAATTTTTAATAAGCTTTATTTCTAGAAAGGCATTGAACTGGGGCATCTAAAGTCCTTTTATAATTTTAAAAGAATCCGGAAGGAATTTCTGCGAAGACTATGGAAGACTTTGTAAATAAAAAGAAGCCCAACAATGAACTTATTTGGGTTTTCCAGTGTTTAGATCTTGTAAATCTTATTTCGACCAGATGACACGATGTGGTAAATTTCCTACAATTTCTACAAAAGTTTGTTGACATCCCTCCACAATGGGAGGTGTGGCATCCCCACGTGGTTTTACTTGAAATGAATATCCTTGTTAATAAACAGCTCCTTTGTCTCTATTGGAATTGGGAAGACTCTCTCGACGTCATTCGGCGTATAAATGAATTTTTGCAGGTTATGGCTAACGCTAAGGTTATACGTAAGGTGAATATGAACATTAATGAGATTGAACATTAATATTGATTTTAAGTTTAATACAATATTAAGGCTACGCTTAAGGTGAATATTAAAGTTAATGTTAAGGTTATGGCTATGGTTAAGGTGAATATTAATGTTAATATTGTGGTTACGGCTATGGTTAAGATGAATATTAAGGTGAATATTAATGTTAAGGTTACGGCTATGGTTAAGGTGAATATTAATGTTAATATTATGGTTACGGCTATGGTTAAGATGAATATTAATGTTAATGTTAAGGTTACGGCTATGGTTAAGGTGAATATTAATGTTAAGGTTACGGCTATGATTAAGGTGAATATTAATGTTAATGTTAAGGTGAAGGTTATGGTTAAGGTGAATATAAATGTTAAGGTTACGGCTTTGGTTAAGGTGAATATTAATGTTCAGGTTAAAGTTACGGATATGGTTAAGGTTATAGTTAAGGTGAATATTTATGTAAATGTTGGGGGTTAGATACAGGTTATATCTATGTTATTGTTACGGTTAATACTAATGTTAATGTTAGTATATGTACATGTTAAGGTTAAATTTAAGGTAAAGTTTCATGTTAAGATTAACGTTGAAATCCAGGCTAAGATTAAACCTGATGGTTGAAATCCTGGTTAAGCTAAAAATTATGGTTACGGTTAAGGTTATGGTTAAGGATATGGTAAAGGTTTTGGTAAGAGTTATAGTAAAGCTTGTGGTAGAGGTTATGGTAAGAGTCATGGTAAAGCTTATGGTAGAGATTATGGTAAAGGTTATGGTAAAGATTATGGTAAAGGTTATGGTAAAGGTTATGGCAAAGGTTATGGTAAAGATTATGGTAATGTTTATGGTAAAGGTTATGGTAAAAGTTATGGTTAAGGTTATGGTTAAGGTTAAGGTTAAGATTAAGGTTAAATTTATGTTAAGATTAATGTTAAAATTAGATTTAGAGTAAAAGTTAAATTTAAGCTACGGTAAAGTTCACAATTAAGGATTTAAACTTGGGGTTTAAGTTAAAGTTACGTTTAAATAAGGCTTATGGTCTAATTTAAGAGTAAGTTAGAATTAAAGGGTAAAGTTAAGGTTAATGTTAATGTTCTGGTTAACATGTAGGCAGGAAAGTTTTAAATAAAGTGACACTCTTTGCAATAGCTTCTCTAACCTAATACCGAACATCTAAATAGAGAAAGTATATTCTTCTGATACAAATTTCTTTCGAAAAAATCTTGCTGACGTTTGCTGTAGCTTCGAAAGATTTTTTTACCCTTACCTCATGTTAGGTTTAATAAAAAAAATTCAATAAAATCCTCAATAAAAACCAGAAGAGGGCGCTCATGCACCAATATGCTACCTTCGGTTTGTGTACCTTACAATACTGTGTAATCCAGGAAGTCAAAGTTTGCGTATTCATACTGTACTTGGTCTGCAGATTTCTAGAACAGGTGGCATATTTTTGCCGAGCAATGTTATAGTTGTGAATTGAAGCAGATACAGATTCCAAAAGTTATTGAAAAGCTTTAAAATTTAATTTCATTCACTCAGAAATTAATTTTTGAAGATGATTCCACTAAACTTTAAATATTTAATCAAAAATGAAAGTTTTGTTAGTTTCTTTAACATCAAACAAGAGAGCTAATAAATTGTTCTTGTTACTCTGGGAGTTTAAGTTTTCTGGATTAATTCGTGGTTATGCCAACATCTTGCTTAAATTTTGGTGGCAGATAGGCGTTAGGTGCATGTCTTCTTCTCCCTTCTCTCCTTCTCTCCCACTCTCTCTTTTCTCTCTCTCTCTCTCTTTCACTCTCTCGCTCTTTTTATACTTCTAAATTAATTTTTAGGAGATAAAATGGAAGCCAAACTTCTCTTCACGTATCACAGAATTGAAACAGTTTTTTATTTCTGTCGAAGTATCAGTTGTGATGGTTGATAGTAGGAGAACAAGTTGTTGTCCTATCTCCATCACATCATGCTTCGATTGAGCGATTTAATGCCTGAAAGAGAGAATAATATAGAAAGAAACAAATACGACTCTGTAAGTAGAAAATATTTCTGAAGAGGGAATTGTGTAATTTGTTCTTCTTAAATGTTCTTTGAGTAATTATGAACGATTTGTACATGCCCATGCAATATTTATTACCTTAAATAAAACCACAAAGTTCGGCAGAGCTTGTTGTTTATCAAGTTTAGGGATACGAAGGAGCGTCTTTGACCACTTACTAATATTTTATTTTTTATTTAATATCTTATTTCAAAGTTATTCAATTTTTTTTAATTTCTCGCGTTCTTATAATGAAGACACACATATATTAAGAAAAAAAAGAAACGAAAATTAAGAACAAACAAAAACCAACCCGAGCGTAAAGAGAGGCAATTTCCAAAAGATAATCGGACATACTGATTTTAATTGCTCAAAACTCAAAGGGTCAGCAAGAGAAAATTAACATTTTTAAACAACCAGTAACCTTTAGCACACACACACACTCAGCCACCGAGTTGAAAAAAACCGCTTTAACTTTAAATCACCAACATGTGCGTGGCTTAACGGCTCATCACATTCTTGACTTGTTTGAACCGACATTTTTATAGCCAACACGGACAAGATATGAAAAAGACAAAGGGAAGAGAGTAGATGACTTCACTGACCAGCAGTCCATAGCCACCTTCACCCTTCGACTCGCGCAATTAAGGGTAGTTAAGGACATGTTAGACAATTCCTTTGGCAACACTTGCCCAATGTGCGGATAACGGTCACTTTTAATGATGCACGCAAAAGAGTGAAAAATATAATATGAAATGACAAGCTGTTGTTTGCTGTTGTTCTTGCAGCTAATGCGAAATGACGGAAAAATTTGCAAAGAAGTTGGATATAAATATTCTTAAAAGAAAACTTAAAAAATGGCGTTGATCAGAATCATTAAAATCTCAAACCAAAGCTTCTAAGCTGATGCACAAATTTTGTTGTAACGACAGCTGAAGTGCTCTGTGTGTGTGTGTGTGTGTGTGTGTGGACGAAAGGTCATTGAGACCGAGAAATTAGCGCGAGCAGGAGTCAGCGGGCATAATCGGGTTTGCCTTGGTCTTTGGCGACGGCGACGGCGACCGCGACGGCGGCTCTAATAATATTTTAAACTTTTGTTTTATCTACAGACTTTTCAACACTTGTCGACCTGCTGCGTGTGTATTGGCATTACACGCTGTAAATGGAAGGTGCATCATTTAAAGCTGCCAAAAACCCCTCTCACTTTGGTGGTTATGGCGAACAAAAGGAATCTTTTAATTTATATTTTTACTTCACGTAAACATTTGCGCATTGTCGTTGTGGTCGTTTAAAAAAAACGGTTTTGTATGTAAATGTGGAGTCAAATTACAATAACATAAAGGCGAAAATTTCAAAATAGAAAAGTGCGGGAAAAACACATAAATTAAAGAGTGCACGCGTAGTAGCGGTTGACGTGATTTATATGACTCTGTGGCAAAATAATTTTGGAATCATTTTTTTTTGTATTTGTAATTTTGGCTATAAATTTAAATTGGAGTATTTATGTATGTGTGTTCCTTCACAGCTTCTTCGCAAAAGAAATATACTCATATATATTTACTTATGTAAATTAAAAAGTCCTTGGAACGATTTTTAATGAGTGACGTTCGAGCTGTGCTTAAACCAAGCTGAGTGGATACCAATGACAAGTAAGCCTTAACTGTTCTTCTTTGTATTAAGCTACCAAAATAGTTCCTCTAACAAAGTAATGATAGCAATACTTCATAAATCAACTCTCTTACTATCAAGTATGGTTCTATAGCCTCCTCTGAGAAACGAAATTTCCATTGCTCAACGGCAAAAAAGCTAAGCGTTTAAATTATTCACTTACATACATAGTTCAGAGAATAGAACATCTGAATCAAAATATTATTGCACCTAAAAATAAAATTCAGAACCAACTGCTGGAGCTACTCGTTATATGATTTGAAAATCGGAAAAAAATCTCCACGGTTTTCTACATATCTTGAAACAAAAATTTTTCTATATTGAAAATTATTTTTATTAAAATACATATCGCCCAATATTATTTGAGAACTTTTGTTGTTGTTATTGTAACCGCAAAAATATTCCTCGAAGTAATTTTTGAGGAATGTTGCGGGAGTGATAGTCCTTAGCCGGATAAAAAATCCGGGTCGTTCCGGTACCCGACTGTCACGGGAACTATTGGATTTTAGTCACCTCTTGCGACAGGCATGCCTGACCGCGGGTAAATTCTTGAACCCCTAACCCGCAGGGTGTCATTTTGGGTAGCTTCTTAGTTACATCAGTTTTGAACTTCTGTGGTTTTTGGTTGAAAAACTCGGTCAAATGATATCCCGCGGCTCTTTTTTTTAACATCAAGAGAGTTTTTGCAGAGACAGAAACAAATAGTCTTCAGTTAGTGCATGTTCCGGGCTTCACACAGGCAAAGTGGTTATATCGAAACTTCCCAACTAACCTTCAACAATTTTTGTCAGGTCATTGAAAGTATGCGTACTGTGACGTTATCATGATGAAACACCACATCTTAGGATAATTGCTGACTGCTGAGTTCAGAATCGATCGTTTCGGCAAGTTATAGCGCACTCACCGTCACCTTGTTGAAGCTTTGAAGTCTTTCGTCGTCTGAGAAATGGTTCGATGTTGTCTCGTTGCAGAAACAAGGATAGTAATTTAGCCAAATATTTTTTTTTTTTTTTGTTACGAGCGTCTTTGAGAAATTTCTAGCGAAATCTCACGTAACTGGTGCCTAACGCATTCGCTTCTGCTGAAAGTTTCTATGTCAGGATTCACCAGTTGCACAATTTCATCGAATCCGGTGATCACTTACAGTATTCTTATACTAATTACATATTAAAAATTTTGCTTTGGCTGCTTTTTCGCCTTGATCGAAGAAAATTTGTAAAATATAGCGAATTTTCTCTTTGTTGGTGTCCACCTTTGACAAGCGCTCACAACGTACTGAGTCAATCAATCGACAAACTTTTAGCGCGAATAAGCACGTTTTCAGCGCCGTATAGTACGGGGATAGATCGCCGCAAGGGTGACAGCCCTTGACCGGATAAAATCCAGGTCAACTCCGGTGCGTAGAACCAGCTGTCCTCAGCTACCCTCTTCACCAGCTGGACAAAGGAGTACAGGCTTGAATTAGATGTGAAGATCGATGACCAAAAAATTCTGACTGTAAACAACCCAAAGATATTGGGAGTCACATTCGATAGCCTGCACTCCTTCACTCCGCATACCACCGCAATTGCCGCAAAATTCCATGGCCGCAACAAAATACTCAAAGCGCTAGCCGGCAGCACCTGGGGTAAAGATAAAGAAATCTTGCTGGCAACCTACAAATCAATTGGCAAGCCGGTCGTAAACTATGCTGCGCCGATCAGGGCGCCGGGGACAAACGAGACGCAGTTGAAGAAGTTACAGGCCTGTCAGAACACCGCCTTTAGGACTGCGACAGGAAAACTCCTGATGTCGTCGGAGCATCACTTGCACAGCGAAGTATCTGAGCTACAAGTTAAGGAGCACAATGCTTGGCAGTGCAGGTAGCTACCTGTGGTAACATCCCAGTATGCACATTATTGAAGCTGAAAGGGAGTTCTTGACTTGAAGAGCAACATCTAGTAACACGTGCAACAACCGCTGGACAAGATGGCGTACAGGCAAGCACTGAACGCCATTCACCAGGAGTCTGTCAACACCATCAAAGACTCCCTCCCAGTGAATGGCCTGCTCGGAGTTAAACCACCACCTATTACAGACAACGAGCTCGAGCTGCCTCAAGAGACCCGCATGATTCCTACTTATCCAGACTCGACGCCAACATACCCAACGTATGCCCTGCATGTGGAGAGTCTCCGCACGACACTAACCACCTCTTCACATGCCCCCTTAAACCAACTCATCTAACCCCCCTCTCCTTTTGGTCCAATCCCGTCGAAACAGCACGTTTACTGGACCTCCTTTTAGATGACCTCGGTGACTTAGATTGACAAAGCGGGCTTAAGGGAACCGCTACCACAACAACAACAACAGCTTCGGCCAATGGCAGGAGAAGTAAGCCAATGATACCTATTGGATCTAGGCTTATTCACACTCAAGTTGAACGTATAAGAATTGGTTTTATCCCAAACATGCCTATGCATACACGGTGTGTCCCAAAAATAACCGAACTTTTTGGATATAAAATAGTAAAATACAATTATATTATCTTTGAAAGTTATTATTTATTCAAAATATGTTCCATTTGACTCAACACAGCGTTTGGAACGATCAACCAGCGCATGCATAGATTTTTATATGTCATTTATAGAAATGCTCTTCAGTACCTCGGTTACGGCTGCTTCATTTTTTTCAATTTTTTTTAATTTTTTTAAACTTCAATTTCAATTTTTTTTTTCAAGTTTGACACAAAATTTTATATTTGCTCTTTGTTCCATTTTTTTTTTTTTGGTTTTATTGAAGTGGTTGTCACTTTTACATCTGTCATCCGACTTACATGAAGTTAGGTGCGTTTGAAAGAGGATGAATGTTGCAAATTTTCAATAGATGGCGCTGTATGTTGTATGATTTAAATATAAAGTTCGGTTATTTTTGGAATACACCGTGTATATTCGAATCATACTAATATTTCTCAGTCTCAGTCGATTTTTTCGCAAAAAGCAACCTCTTTCAAGTGAAACGAAACATAAATAATACTTCTTCAAATAGGTCAGTCCCTATAGTCCATTTCCTTTAAAATGGCCTGGTGTGATTCTTTGCAGTAATCGTGGAAACAATCTGACATTTCAAGTCAATCAGTCGGTAATTTTCGAGAAGAAGCAAAATCTTTATATTTCTATAGGTTGGTGTTTTAAATCCGCTCAATCTCCTCTGTGGTGTTCCCACCGAGGAACGACCGCAATGAGAAATATTCATTTTCTATACTTTTGAATGTTGGTCGTTCCAGGACTCGAACTTTGGTATTCATTCAATTACTGCGTCCGCTATACTCTGACCAAATAATTAAATTTATTTTAGTCCATTTTCAAGCTCACCACTCATACCTATGCCTTTCAAATATGATAGCACCGAACAATCTGAAAAAAATTATTTGGCATCACTTTAGCTGACATTTTTTGCCATTTGGTGATGCACCAAGGTCGCCATACCAAAGTATAATATTTAAATGAACCAAGGATGCGTGTATAATTTTTTAATGGCAGCCATCTTTTATAAATATTTACTAAATAAATATATGTATCTCGTAAATAAATAATGAATAATCAAAGTTTTGCCAAAAACTACGCGAAGCATCCACCCACCGAGCGGTTTAAGGTGGCACTGCGTGGTGACAGTGCAGTGAAGTGATGGCATTGCGCCGATGAATGTCCTTGTAATGCAAATAAAAAATCTTTTTATAACATTTTTTAAGCTATAAAAAAAAATATTTTTATATTCAAATTTGAATTTTCATATTATTTGCAAAAAAACAAGAAAAAGAAGAAAAAAAAATATATTTTTAAAATGCGAAAAAATTTTTAAAAGCAAATAATAAAAAAAAAAATGCACAGATAAAAACGCCAACCATTTATTTAATATCAAACCATAACGGTGCTGCGCCAGCAATTTTGGCATGCATTAGGGTGATGCCGCCGCAAATGGCAAGTGAGAAGTGTTGAGCACGCCACAGCAATCGGTTGTGATTGGTCCTTTTGTGGGCTGACAACTGCACACACATATATAAATATATGTACAATAATATATACGCCTGCGTATAATTGTTTGTAGTAGAATGTGGTTATATAATATTTTGGCCTCGGCACTGCAGCAATGTTTGGCGGCTTTCATGTTTGTTTGTTTGTTTTTTTTTTTAGTTTTTGTTTTTTTCTTTCCCTACGCCAATTTTTCACTCTTTTGCTTCATTTTGTGGTAAATGAGCGAACGAAATATGCGCACATTTAATTAAGGTCAGAAATGTATTTTTGATTTGACGTTGGTAGAGTCGAAAGGTTCGCTGTATCTGCCAACAGAGGTCCTTGTGCCACTGTATATACCTACACATGTGTGTGTGTGCTTTTGTGCGAAGGGCAATATTTTTTTAATTGAGACGGCGGTCAGAGCTAACTATGTGATGTTCCTATGGTTTTTTTTTTTTTTAATTCAGGGGTTAGGGGTAAGCAAAAAAAGAACACGATCAAAAGCTTATGCCGTTGCCAATTGCCAAGTGAGGAGTAAAAATAAATAAATGAATAAAAAACAAAAATTAGAAGTATTTTAACGGCAACACAATGTGCAGCATGTGGCATGTGGCATAAAAGCTGCTTAAGAAGGCGCAAAGCAATAATACGACTAAGGAGGAGCGAAATACGTGCCAAAATATATTATTTAAACGGATGTTCCATATTGAATGCAGAAGGCTTTAAAGCAATGGTTTTTGATTTGACTAAAATTCAGCTTGTGCCTTAATTTCATATTGAAAAAGGAAAAGTGGAAAAATATATTTAAAATATTTTTAGACAATTTCACAATTTATCAATGTTTGAAATTTCCATATCTTTTAGGAACAAGTTTTTTTAAAATTAATTTAATTTATTGTTAAAACTTTCAGGCCAATTTTTGTCGTTACTAGCTTGATATTAAGCTATGTGCCAAATTTCAGTCAAATCGGAGACCATTGCAACGAACATCAGCTTTTTTGTTACGTTTAGTATGGAATGGTTTTCAATTAAATTTTCTTATTTTAAAAAGGAGATTATTAAGTCTCAATTTAAGTCAAATTATCAAAAATAGAATCATGTACCCTTGAATGAAAAATTCTGGTCTCTATTTTATTATTTTATTTTGAATTTTCAAGCATTTGATAACACGGTAAGCCTTCTTCTGTGCTATAAAAAATAGGTAAATATTTTTTTGATATTTCTGCAATTCTTCTTAAAATTCAAAAAATATCCAATTTTTTGGCAAATTAAATTTTTTTTAATTTCAATTTTAAATAATTTCCGACAAAATGCTCGAGATATCGTAGCAGCGTCCAAATTATCTACTTTATTCAGTAGTAAATTTCAGACTACATATCTACATACAGACAATTATTATATAAACAATTGGCACATTCTAACCGCTAAAGCGACCTACGGCCAACTCCTGCTCCATTTTGTCATGTGGGCAATGATATTTTTCGAACAAAAGGAACAGTTAATACTAATTCGCCTAGGAATGATTGATGATTTTCTTATGAGGAGTTTTTTTATGTCATAAATACACTCGATGGTGTTGACATTCCCTGCCGAGGGGTGATTGCTATTAGAAAATTTATATTAATTTTTTATTTAAATTAATTGGCAATTGCTTTTGAATTTTGGCAGGATCAGAACTCGAACGCTGGCCTTCCGAAAAATTCCTCTCCAGATATCTTCAGCAGTTATCATTATAAAGCAATATTTTTCAACATCTCGGTGTTGACCTCAACCTCGCAACTACAAGCCAAATGAGAACAAGATACATAAATTCACTTCCTTCTCTTCTCTTCTCTTCTCTTCTCTTCTCTTCTCTTCTCTTCTCTTCTTGTAGTAACAGTGCGAATTCGGAGAAGCCCAAAAATCACTGTGTGAATGCCAATCGAACAATGGAAATTCAGGTCATCCATTGTGTGTGAGAAATTTGATTTTGGAATGAAGAAAAGCTTTTCTGACCTTACGCCAGCCAGAAGAATATCGCAGCTGTGCTTGCCTAGTAGTCAGCAGTGTGGACTACAGGAACTGTAATGTGAAAGGTTTTGAGTTTGAATCCTTTTAACCTCTGGCTTGAGATAAAGGCTCATGACAAAAACTTCTCAGCCGTGCGTAGGTGATTTACACATTAACTCTAGGTCAGTGGATAAAAAGCGCTTTGAACGAGTGATCAAAATTGCTATCACCAGCAATTTCGATTTCAGCGTATATAAATACTCATGCGATTTGTATTCTTTGGTTATTAACTCATGCAATGGTGATAATTACTTCTTTTCATATTTGGAATTCACCATTAGTGAGCCGAGTGCTTTAATCACAGTTTGGTTATCAGATTGTTGAACTCTCTCACAGAAATCACACTCCATGGAAACTTGTTCAATACTCCAGCTAATTAATAGCAGCGGTATATGTCTGAATAGACCTAAACCTTTGGTCGATTGCTAATTCTGAACAAGAAACGCCTTCGCAAATCCAACTGTCAAGCTTCGGCTCTTTAAGAAAATGTTTAGTGTTTCTGTGCTCTAGTCCACCTGTGAAGAATTCATACAATAGAAGCAGCCTCTTGGCGTCCATGACTCATGTGAATTTCTATAAAAATTACAATGTTTTATAATAGAAATAGGTGGGATCACATGCCAACTAAGGGCTTCTAAAAAACTCTTTAAATTAAAATAAGAAATCCCAAAGTGTAAAACATGACTTTGCTGGAGAGATAGAAGGATCATCTAGGCACTTTGACCAGCGTTAACACGATTTAGCTGCGATAAGTGTGTGTTCACTGTCTAACCACTTTGCTCACATAAAATATGAGAGACCTTTGCTAACTTTCCATTTGTTCGTGCAGCTTCTGCAGCATTTTGAAACAGGAACTCTTTGTTTTTCTGTATGTCAGGCCATCGGTATTTTTATCCCCTAAGAAATATGCTCTCTGTTGAAATAAAATCCCTTTCCGATCCCATTTAAGGCAAGATTTCCTAGATTTATTTCAAGTCGAAGTGATGTGAGGCCTGCTTATAAGTAAGTTCTCTTTGGTCAGGCACTCAAGTGAGGGGTAATTGGATAACCGATAAATGAGCATACAATATAACTTTCTTCAGAAAATACCTGCTAGAACGCTTTCATGGAACTTGAGTTGATTTGAAATCGTCGTTCCAATTTTTATTGTCTCTTCGGTTCGGTTACGGAATAATTTATTTAAGAATGTTGCCGAACCAACACTCTTACCGCTGCTACAAAAAAAAAAAAACTAGTCTCTACTGTCCTCTACCCTCTATGGGTTTTCCAATAAGAGCTGATACTTTGAATAGCCTGCTATTCCGGTAGATGCCATCTTTGAAGCTGTAATTTTTAGACTTTTGACAAGTAAAAACTTTGCGAATAATAAAAATGGAACGATACAAGCTTCAAAAATGCATTGAAATTATTGAAATTGATTTTAAAAATTTCCTCGAAATATCATCTTGACTGATGAGGTACATTTCCACGTCGATGGCTACGTCAATACGCAAAACTTTCGCAGCTGGCGCTCGGTAAACCCAAGATTTATAGCTGAAAATCCTCTCTATCCTCAACGTATTACTGTTTGGTGCTCTTAATGGTCCAGTGAGATCATGGTACCTTACTTTTTCGAAAATGGTTGAGTTACGCTAACGAGAAATGATGAATGATTTTTTTGTGGCCGTAATCGGATGGTATTAATCTCGACGGTGCTAAGTGCCATCAAGCAACAAAGTCATTATTTTTTTTTAAGGGAAAAGTAAATTTTGAAGTCTCTTGAACAAAATTGAAATACCCACTGCTACAACCTACGTCGTGTATAAAGCCAAATCGCTTACTAATGAAGCGCCGCGTCAAATAGTTGGCCAGTGAAATTGCACCAAACACTTAGCAAACACTAACGGTCGTTTAGTAAAATGAAGGAAGATGTTAAACCACTCACACACACACGCAACCCAAGTCAAGTCAAGTCAAATCAAGCCAGCTCTATGTCCAGACCGGCTTTATACTCCTTAGCGCCACAGCTTAGTTGCTGCCATTGTGAGGCTTAGTGAATACAAATAAATAAATTGAAAAGGAAAAATAATTTGACTACACAAAAAACCAGAGAAGAAAAAATAAGCAGAAAAAGAACAAAAAAGTTAAAAAAGTACAAATCACAAAAGGGAAGTGAACGCAACGAATTGCGCAAAAAGTAATTAATGCAAGAGCCACCGTCGTCGTCAGGCACACACACACACACACACACACACAACATAACGCAATCAGAGCACACAGAAAGCCACTAATTGTGGAACAAAGCGAAGTTGTTGCTGCTGAAAGGCCAACAACAACAACAAATGGTTTATGAAGGAGAGAGGGTAATGTTGAAATCTTGGTCTTGGTTATGCCCAAAAATAAAATGTTGTACAAACAATTCGTTTAAGCCACAATGACTGACGGTCGGACGGACGAATGGATAGACGGATGGATGTAGCGATGGATGGATGTACATGGACATGGCTCATTTAGTTAGGAGCAATAGCAATCTGCTTCAATTCGCATTTCGAAAGCGTTTGTAGGCACTTAGTGTTGGATATATATGTGTGTGTATGTGTGTGTGCGGGTATGTGTGTGTAGTTTACATGTATGTATATGTGTGTGTTGCGAAGCAGTAGTAGTAAATTGTATAAATGAAGAAAAATTACGGTAACATCAATACAATTAAGAAAGTTCTATGAAAAAGGATGTGTTTGATTTACATACATACATACATACATACACAGTTGCATACCATTAAGTGGTAACGCACTGCCCTTAGTGGTCGAATGCTGCTTTAAAAATGTTATAGGCACTAAATTTTATGGAGTAATAAATTGAAGTTAATCAAATCGCTGTTTAGGCGGAATAAATCAAGGCTTGTGTTATTCGCTTAACCAAAAAAAAAATCTTCTTGATTTAAATTTTATAATAAATTTTTTGCGCATGCTTTTTGGTGTATAATGTTGCGTAGGTTCACCATTTTACTAACCTGGGTTTTACTATGAATTTTAAACTGAATTTCACCCTACACATACATGTGATAGTTAACAAAACCAATAGTATATGGGCATTTGTAAAACGGCGGTTAAAGGATCCCTGAACCTTATGTCCTTGAACTAAAACTTTGTTCACAATATTTGTAAGGCTTTTTCAAGTAAACGCTTTCATAATTTGGAGCCCGAGGTATCAAATCTTTGAATGAATATAATTTATTCAAAAGCAATGTCTTCTTTTTGCCTTGAGAAACTTGCATTGAGACTTTCTAAACTATTTTTCTCCTCTTACTATTCCCCTAAAACTTACTACCATTCCACTGTTGCCAGTCGTAGGGAAATGCTTAGTGTAATTTTCATAGCTAAAATAATAACAGTTTCAATTTCTAGTCCACTTTATTCTTATTTTTTTTAAATTTAGTGTTCCATTTAGAATGTCTAGACATTTTTGTCCCTTGGGTCTGAAATTTTTTGAAACGATTTTTGAATTTGAATTGAGCTATTAAATAATTATAAAAAAAAAATATATATAGACAACTATTGCCTTAGCTAGACTAATGGCTAACGTCAGCGAATCGTAGCAAAAAAAAAAAAAAAAACGTCTCGGGGGAGTAGTGAAAGTGATCCGAGCCATATAGGACGCCTTTATGATTTATGAAATTAACACTGCACCACATACCCTAAACAAGTCCAATATAAATCCGCTTCAGTTTCAGTCAATGTTCAACGAGATTAAAAGTAAATACTATAACTACAAATGCATTTATACTGATGGATCTAAAACCAATCACTGCACTTCATATAGCATAACTTCAGAAATCAATTGTTCCATCTTATAGCTCAATATACTCAGCTGAAATTATTGCCACAACTGAAGCTATAAACCTAGTTAAACACAAAAAAGAATTATTCGCTTTATGTTCAGATTTACTTCCTGCTCTTAATTCCACTCTTAGCCGACATAAAAACCAATAACTACTATACCACCCAAAGTAGAAATATTCTATCACAGCACTACCCAAAAATCATATTATTGGTGCCTGGACATAAACATATATCTGGCAACAACCTCGTCGACCAAGCCGTCAAGCAAGCGAGCTAAGGTCCAGTTATCAGCACAGAAAATTTAACCTCCTAGATGTTAAAAACCATATCAAGCAATACTTTCTCTCGGAACAATGCCTCGAACGGAACCTAACTAATATTTGGTACAAAAGTATAAATCACCCAAAGGCCCATCTAATGAACTACTCACATAAATCTAAAAAAAAAACTCTTCACAACTGGATGTCAAAAAATTCGAGCGCCTTAGACAAGGACACACCAAACTAACGCATGGGCATCTTATGAACAACTCAACCCCTATATAATGCACTTGCAGTGCAAATGTCATAGTCACAGTTAACCACCTTCTACTTAAGTACCCACCATAGAGAATGAATTTTTATTAACACAAGACCAACTTCTTACCTCTCAATTCCCTCAGCCGAAGCAATCGTTTTAATAACGAGCTTTATCAAAAGAACGAATATTTTTGGTGAAATGAAAAGGCCATGTGACCAAGGATAACTTTTATTGGCACGTGAACCGCACTCATAAGAGCTGCCCTCACCACAAAGAAGGTATCTTTGGTGCCACAGTTGGAAAATTCAGCCTACACAATGAAACATTCCCTAATGGGTTTTAGTCTGATCAACTTCGCCGGGGACCGAAATATGGTTGTCCGTAGTCCTAGGTTCTAGTACAAAAAAAATATTCAAGCTAGTTGGCTGTCTCCAGAATGAAAAACTCAAAACCACATCGATCACGTTGTGATAGACGGAAGATATGTATTCGATGTATTAGATTTGCGTTCATTCCGAGGACCCAATATTGACTCGAACCACTATTTTGTAGCAGCAAAGAACGCCCTCCAGGAAACACAAAGAAGATTTGACTTCAAAAAGCTGCGATCATAAAAAAAAGCCAAAGGGGTTTCTACTCGACTTGAAGACTTACTTTATGAGAGCACTTATCAGCAACTCGGTATTAGCGAACTGCAGGATGGCCTTTCAAGCTCTCTACGCATACAGCCGCATACGAAACTATTGGGTTTCAGAAAGATGGTTAAAATAGTTCATACGATGAGGACTGCCGTGTCAAGGTGGCGAGAAAGCCGACTGCCTACCTCGCAACATTGCGATCGACCACTACACATGCGGTATGGTATAGATACCGAGAACTGAAGAGGAAAGTAAGACGCATCTGCAGACAGAAAAAGAAAGAGGCCGAAATGCGTGAGTAAGAGGAGCTTGAGAGGTTGTCCGACAATAGTAATGTTTGAAAATTCTACGATAAAATACAGCGACTTACAGAAGGTTTTAAGACTGGAGTAAACTCTTGTAGGACAAAAAGTGGTGATCTTGCAACCGATGCCCAGAGCATATTGAATTTATGGAGAGAACACTTATCCAGCGTACTGAATCGCAGTGAAAATGAAACGCCCGGAGATGGTGAACCAAAAACCCCAATCGATGACGATGGAAAAGACATTTCACTACCCGACTTTGTCGAGGTTCGAATAGTGTGTGCGCACCTCAAAAACAACAAAGCGACTGGAGCTGACGGCCTACCCGCAGAACTATTCAAACATGGCGATGAAGAGCTGACAAGATGCATGCATCACCTGCTTTGCAGATCAACTGGAGTCCAAGTGTACTCTGCCTAATCCATAAAAAATGGAATCCCACAGTCTGTGCCAACTACCGTGGAATAAGCCTCCTTAATATCTCATATAAAGCCCTGTACCACCTCTGCGTCGATTTTGAAGCCGCCTTTGTTAGCATGAATAAGAGCTGCCTTTACCGCAAAACTAATACGGCTATATCAGCTGACCTTAAGCAACACTAAAAGCTCCGTTAGAATCGGGAAGGACCTCTCTGTGCCGTTCGATACCAAAGTGACTCTTTATGGTGTGACTTTTTTAATTTAATGCTGGAGAAAATAATACGAGCTGCAGAGCTGAATAGTGAAGGTGCAATCTTCTATAAGAGTGTACAGCTGCTGGCGCACGCCGATGATATAGACATGTTTGGTCTCAACAACAGCGCTGTGAGTTCTGCTTTCTCCAGACTGGATAAAGAAGCGAAGGATGTGGGTCTGGTAGTCAGCACACAAGCAGTCATCAAATTCGCTACTCGGCTTCCACGTCACTGCTGACAGTCATAACTGTGAAGTCGTAGATAACTTCGTCTATCTTGGAACCAGTATTAACATTAAGAACAAAGTTAGCATGGAAATTCTACGCAGAATCACTCTTACTTACTAAAGTTCTCTCTCGACGAACTAAAATCAAACTCTGTCGTTCCCGTCCTGCTGCATGCAGCGGAGGCATAGACGATAACAATATCTGAACAGTCGGTTTTAGGAGTTTTCGAAAGAAAGCTTTTGCGTAAAATTTATGGTCCTCTACGACTTGTCAACGGCGAATATCGCAGACGATGGAACGATGAGCTGTACGAGTTATACGACGACATTGGCATAGTTCAGCGAATCAAGAAGCAGCGGCTGCGCTGGCGAGGTCATATGGTTCAAATGGATGAGAATAATCCAGCTCTAAAACTTGCGATGCACTAACCGGCGGTGGAAGCAGGGAAGAGGAGGACCTCCACTCCGTTGAAAAGACGAGGCAGAGAAAGATATTTCTTCACTTGGTACATCCAATTGGTGCCAAAGAGCGATAAAGTGGGCGAATGGTATCCAGAGTAAGTGATGCCTACACCAGTAAAAAAGAAGTAGTACTAGGTAGAGGCGTTGTAATGGGTGAAAGTCGTAAACAGATGGCGCTAAGGTTTTATTTAGTTGATTTTCATGCTTCACATAAAGAGGAAAACTACCAACTGGTTTGAGGGCTACGTGAAAATATTAAAGCAGGTATCTGAAAGTCTTCCAATAATGCATCAAAATGTCGCATCTAAAGATAATTGAAACCAAGAATGAAATCTTTCGCGCCACTCTCCTAATGTCCTACCAAAAAAACCTTTTTATACCCTCCCTTCGTGCTCTGAGGATTGGCAATTACAATTTCGCCCTGTTTAAGGAAGAGCTCTTTATTTTAGTGTTGCAGAAATAAAATCACCAGGGCTTAAAGGGAAACGAAAATAATTTTGCAACAAAAACTATATGAAATATGCTAAATTAACACAGCCAAAGAGATGTCTTCTCAATGAAATGGGCAACAATCACAATGACAGAGACAATCAGCGGCAGCGTACATTACGAACACGCGCCACTCACACACACACACCAGCAAGCTACT
The DNA here is from genome assembly GCA_037013455.1 of Ceratitis rosa. Classification (NCBI taxonomy): domain Eukaryota; kingdom Metazoa; phylum Arthropoda; class Insecta; order Diptera; family Tephritidae; genus Ceratitis; species Ceratitis rosa. The sequence continues at coordinate 12,799,743 of JAWMAG010000001.1, read as the reverse complement.
GAGTGTTGGAAAATGTCACGAAATTGCATAAATTAACCGAGTAATTAACATTTTGTTCATTGAGCATTAAATAATAATGCAAATTACATAAATTACTGTAAAGGCGCGATTACCATAGCAACAGGAGCAGCAGCAGCAGCAAATAATTTCAGCTTAGACAGTGAGCATGTAAGGCAGGCATTAAGGCAACAAAAGCCAGTTGTCAAGGCGGAATAAAAAAAACCTTTATTTGCTCAATTTTTTATTGCTTTTTATTTTATTTTTTAATTTGTATTTTTTTTTACTTTTATTTATTTTTATTTTTCTTTATTTTCTTATTCTTTTTTTATTTTTTTATTGTTTTTAATTTGTATTTTTTTCTTTTTTTTGGCACTGTCAAGGGTTATGGTTAATTATTGTGAGAGTGTAAGTGGTGAAAGGAAGAAATGTGTAAAAATGGGGTTGCATTTCTAATTTATGTGCATTTAAACTTTTTACGCTTAACGGTTTTGTGGACCATTTTGTATATACATATTTACATGTCACTTCTATTTTTTTTCTGGTAACCAAAAAACATTGCTATACATTATTTTAACTTTTTACAATTTTTTACGAATTTTCCCTAAATTTCGACAGCAGCTAATGACAAGTGACACGATTCAGCGTCTGAACGTCGCTACCGCGTTGCATACATTACGGCGTTGGTATCGCATAGTAATTCAAATTTCCCTTTATCTCACTGTTCTGCTGATTTTTTTTTCTGCAGATTTCCTCTAACCCTTATGCATTCTACATGCGCTTACGCTTCAATGTTCATTACCCCACTGCTTCAATAGCTTGTTTGCTTAAATATTTCAAATGAAATTAAGTTTATTCGCGCCTCAACTCACTTGCGGACAACTTAGTTTTTCGCTTCGAAGTCACTAATGAGTGAGTTGGGTGGGTTTGAGTGTATATGTTGAGTATTTGTTTGCATTGCTTGTGATGAGAAAAATAAAAAAAAGAGACAAAAAGTATTAAAAATCAACGCGTACCAGTTAATGAATTAATTATGCAGTTTATTTACTTGTCGTCTCCTGCTTTGTGTTTTATTTTGTACAATACTCTTCCCTTTTATTGACTTTTGGGTGCTGACATGAGTAATGAGTGTGAAAGATTTATTCACTTCAATGTTGACTTTGCTTAACTTGATTTAGTGAAATGTTTTAAATAATCACTGAACTGTGATTTTTCCATAACTCAACATTTTTTCACACATTCATATGTATGTATGTTTGTAGATGTATCTATTTATTGATTTACTCTTACGTAAATTAAAAATTTATTCATTAGAAAGTGAACATTTTTTGCAGAACAAATGATTTTTAACTACTCTGGGGTAACTCACTTGGTTACAAAATTATACCAGAACTTGTATCAAGAGCTACATCGCAACTATAATTATGCAGACAATTTTATAGACTAAAAATAAAATTTCACAGCGAAAAGTGTCAACGTTGCATATACATATATACAGCAGAATGCCATACTATATATTTATAAGTGAAATTGACATTGTGGGAAAATTGGCAACACTGCAGTGATAAGTGTGATTGGAATAATTAAAACGCCAGTACTATACCTTTGAAATTCTTCTAAGGAAAATTGACAACACTGGAAAAATACTTTCTCTTTTGGCTTCCCATTCATGAGGGGAAAATTATCAGTTACAATTCAAAAAAAAAAAATATATGACACCGAACATTGCCAATATTGAATTAGTTCACATAAAGGTCACATAAACAATATTTTTAGTCATATTCATGGGATAAAAAACACTTAACGAATAAAAAAAGTTTCGCTAAATTAAACTGTTTAAGGAAAAGTAATAACACCGCACTGAAAACTATCTTACTAGATACACATGCATTAAAATTCACCAAGAAAACTGGCAACGTTGGATGTACAGCGATATGTGATACCCATTAATTGTATGATAATTGGCAACACAGCATAATAATAACTAAATGAAAACTGAATACACTGTATATATGGATCACTTTATCAATTGATTTTTTTACTCTGAATGAAAAAATCAGAAGCTAATATAAAGTTAGCAACCTTGTAGAAAACAGTATGATGGGAATCGTTGACTTAGTACGAGTACAATAAAAGGACAGAAAATTCAAATTTTTTTTAAAGAAAGTTGACAATTCTGGAAACACGGTTGTTCATCTTCTTTTATTTCTTCTTTACTGGCATAGACATCGCTTACGCACTTATAGCCGTGTTAACTACAGTGCATCATTTATTCCTTCCTTTCGCTGTTGGGCGACAATACCAAGTACAACCAGGTTCTTTTTTACCTCGTTTTTCGAACGGAGTGGAAGTTTTCCTCTTCCTCTGCTGCCACCGTCGAGTACAGCATCGAAAACACACAATACCAGAGTATTTTTACTCATCCGGACCACATGATCTAGCCAGCGCAGCCGCTGTTTCTTTATTCGCTGAACTATATCAATGTCATCGTATATCGCGTACAGCTAATCCATCCATCGACGGCTGCATTATTCGCCGTTCACAACTGGTAGTGGAACAGAAATCTTACGCAAAACCTTTCCCTCGAAAGCTCCTTACGGTTTATCATCAGATGTTGTCATATTATAGAGGATTGTACCTTCTTTATTCAGCACTGCTACTTTTATTCTTTTTTCCAGCAATAAATTAAAGAAGTCAAACGAAATGCGATCACCTTGTTGGAAAACTCTTTTGGTATACACTAGAATAGTTCGTAAAGGTCCCTTTCGATCCTAACAGAGTCTTTGGTGTTTCCAGTGTTAGTTTACATTCAGAGAGGTCCCTCCCAATCCTGAGGGAGTTTCTGGTGTTTCCAGTGACAGTTTACATAGCAGTATGAGTTTTGCGGCGGTTCGAAATTCAGACATTGCGGCGTAAAGGCAGCTTCTTTTCGTGCTGTCGAAGGCGGCTTTGAAATCGACGAAGATCGTACCGTTTCTTTCACACGGGTTGTGGTGTATTTACCATGTCTTAGACCACACAAAAATGTCCTACCTGCTTCTTTACGGTATGATTTAGTCTTTCACAATTTGCTCGATAATAACTTATATGCGGTATTTAGGAAGTTAATAAAGCATCCCCCTTTTTATAGATTAGGCAAAGCACACTTAGGTTCCAATCATCGGGCATGCTTTCGTCCGACCACATTCTGCAAAGTAGCTGATGCATGCGCCTTGCCAATTCTTTACCAAAATGTTTAAACAGCTCAGACGGTATGCCATCAGCTCAAGCCGATTTGTTGTCTTTTTTTTAATTGGGTGATTGCTATTCGAACTTCTTCATAGTCATGCAGTTGGCTTCGCCATCTCTTGCTGCTAATACTTCACACTTTCACTGCCATCATCATCAAGCATGTTCTTGTCATCGGTCACCAGATTCCTTATTGATTCCTACATGAGTGTGCTCCGGCCTTGGAACTTTCGTTTAGTCGCCGTTTATTTTCAAAGAATTTTCGAGGGTTTAAGAGAGAGAGTTTAAGCTCCCAACCTGTACATGTCGGTCGGAAGGTTTCAAGGTAGGCAGTCTGCTTTCTCTCCACTGCAGTTAGACATTACTCATCGTGTCAGCTCTTTTTCTGGCACTGCTGTAAACCAACTGTTTCCGTAGCGGTGGTACGTAGAGAGTATGAGATGCCTCCATACAGTTTCCTTATGTCGAGTTGCTGATGAGCGCTCTCAGAAAGCAAGTTTGCAGAAAATACTCTATTTTGAAATAAGAAAAAATTACTTTATGTAATATATAATTTCCGAAACTTGAAAAAAAAAACAAAAGAAGCCTTCCGTTGTTGGTTATTGCCAGCCTTGATAGGGTAGGTATCAAACAATAACAAATGTATTTAAATAAAATATCTGAGATTGGCATTGACTGCTCGACTGAGTTTTCCAACGCATTTTAAAGCAACGAATTAATGCGATTAAAAATAACCGCTCAGTAAAAAGACATGATTTTCAGTAACAAACAACGATTTTTTCTTCTGAAAGTTTGTTGAAGCATACAAAAATGTCAGATATTTTAAAAAACGTATTATTATTATTATTAATTTCTTTTTTAAATTTTTACTTCAAGTTTTTACTTTCCTTCTTTTAAACTTATATGTACCTTAACATAAGTCATCCTTCGCATCTTGTGTTGTTGTCTGCAGTAAAGCGTATTTTTGCATTCTTATATTTGTTTTTATTCTTTTCCTTCGCATATACTTTCGGCAATGATACAGTGAAACAGAAGTATATAAAATAAGTCAGATTCTGTTAAAAGCAAAGATTTAATATTGGGTCAAGTAAAAAGTTATCAATTATGTTTGCATTAAATTGAAGACTTTATCTGCCATAGTTAGAATTATCCGATTTATGTTCAATATACATCGATGTGTTCGATAACTTTGTACTGTTTCAAAGGTTGTGCCATTCTGCCTCTCGCATTGAATTTTTTGTTTCTACAATATTAGAGACCAATTTGTTAATAGCAAAATCATTCGGCATAGCAAGAAACAGCTTGTACTCACTTGGTGAGACTTTAGGTCTATAAGGTGGATGTGTTCAAATCCTGGCACGACCAACAACCAAAAGTTAGAGAAAATTAATTTAACCAAAAAATTAAATTAAATTTTTTAATTTCGGTCGCTACTCGGCAGCGAATGTCAAGCCATCCGAGTGTAGGTATTTCTGATACAGTTTTCATAAAAATCCATTGGTCTTTCGGAGACGACTTAGTATAAACGCAATGTGGATTCAAATGCCACAAATTGGAGTAGGAGCTCGGCCGAAAAATCGCTTCAGCGGTTAGAAAGCGCCAATTATGATATATATACCTATATATGTAGGTATATAGGAACCTGTCAACATAGCTCTTTGAGGTTCTGACGAGTTACTATCGGTATGTGAGGTCCGCTACTTCAGAAATAGGTCGTTTTTGTTAAAATTCATCGGCGATTTGCATATGAAAATTTGGTCCATGAGGTATAAATTTTTTTTTTTGTGCAGTGTTTAACTCCTGGGAACAACAGCGCTCTCATTACGGTCAGACTCACCGATTTTTATTATTTTATCTACCGTTCCATTATTTTATTTATCGTGAATATTTCCCCAAATATTTTCAAGTACTTCACACCTAAAATTTGTTGCCTACATTTTGGCGCAAATTTCTAAAATGAACAGTATCAATTAATGTTTCTTAAAATTATTAAAATTCGAACAAGTTAACCTGCTCTTCACTGCGTTCACTCTTGAGATATTATGTTTTCCCCCGAAGCAAGTTTCAAACCGTCCACTGTTCACATGACGCCTGCGATTATAAATAAATTTAACGACAACAATAGCGCACTGGTACTTAAGCGACTTAAAAAACGCTGTGGGTGAAAATTCAAACTTAATTCACACTTAATAGTCAAGTCATAAATTTCCTTTCCGCACGTGGAGAAAGTAAGCTAAAAGAAGATGGTGTGTTGTGGGAGTATGTGTGTGTGTGTGTGTGTGACAAATACTTAAAGCAAGCCAGCAGCAGCGTTATAAATGTACTTTTGGGATAATGTATTTGTATGTGCTCTTTCTCACTATCTCTCTTTCTCTCTCTCTCTCTCCCACTCTCCCTTCCTTCCAGTTTTCCTCTTACTTTGGTGCATGCACATGAGTTATTTGCTTTTTATGCATAATTTATGCTTTAAATGAGTTTTTCATATGTTAAACACACAAAGATGGCAGAGCATCAAATCTCTGTTGCACACACATACACACGCACCACACACACATACGGTATGTATGGCAACGCATTGTATTATACAACGATTTGTTGCGCATCAATTTTATTTATGACTTTGCGCGCATGGAAATACATTTAAGCGCATTTAAGTGGAAGATATGCCAAGAAGAAAATTTCATTTGTACGCAAAAACGTCTCGAGCGCCTCAAAGTATGTTATGCACACAAGTAACCAAGAGTCAAATGCATGACGGCTGATGTGTGTTGGTGTGCATGACTTACAAGTACATAACACACATACATATTGTATATACTCACTTTCTTACTCACGCATATAAATGCGAAATAAATTTCACTTGACTTTCATTTCCTGCTGCCTGATTTCTTACGCATCTACGCACTTATACGTATGTATGTATTTTTTTAGCAAGTGTGTATGTGTGTGTGTGTGTTGCGTACAATTGAGTGTCAACGAAGTGTCATATTTTGTATTCAATACGCGTTTAGCCTTTCATCTTTCATCTGCTGCTATTGCGTAGCTGTTGTTGCTGTTGCTGTAATTTTACCATTTCTGGGTTAAGCAAATTAAGTCTAATTGTTTGGAAAGGGATTTGAATATGTTAATATATATATATTTATATTTATTGTTAGCTACAAGCATCAATGGTCCTTATATAAGTATAATCATATGTACTTTCGATTATGTCTAGCTGCTTATATGTAGCCGCCTGACATGTGTCGATAAGCCCGTCGCACTTCCTCATGTCGAAAGTTAATACAAATTTGTTGAGAGGTTTAACTTTATTGATGTTTATTATTTGAAAAACATCAATAACGGTTGTCCCACTTACCGTTGATCAAATTTTTAATGGAGTACAAAAGATTTTGCTTTACTTTTGTGGTAGATGAGCTACCCATAGAATGTAGTTTTAAAGCCTAGAGGAGTAATCGCCTTCCTGTTAAGGGATGAACTTCCTTGAAGTCCACTTGCTGAATCTCATTTTTTTTCGAAACTTGGAACATATTTTTCAACCAAGAAGACCAGGAATTAAACCCAGCTGTTCATAATGAGCCAATAAAAATAAATTGAAATAAAACGAAAATTTAAGTTTACAAGTAGGCAGCCGTAGGCAGGGTTCGATTATACCAAAATAATAGAAAATTATTTTTTCTAAATGCTGTTTTCATTTGGCTGGGAATGTCAACCCCTCTGAGTGTATTTCTGACTTAAAATGCAATGGAGTGGAGGTCTTCCTCTTCCTCTGCTTCCACCGGCGGGTACTGCATCGAAAATTTTCAAAGCTGGAGTATTCGTATGCATCCGGACCACATGGCTGCTTCTTGATTCGTCGAACTATGCCAATGTCGTCGTATAGCTCGTACAGCTCATCGTTCCATCGTCTGCGATATTCGCCGTTGCCAACTCGAAGAGGACCATACGTGTAAATCTTGCGCAAAACTTTTCTCTCGAAAACTCTTAACGCCGACTCATCAGATGTTGTCATCGTCCATGCTTCCGTACCATATAACAGGACGGGAACGATGAGAGACTTGTAGAGTTTGGTTTTCGTTCGCCGAGAGAAGACTTTAATCTTGCTCCTTAATTCGTTTGCGGGGGTCGTCAACAGAAAGGGGGTAACTCATCCGAGGCGTTGCTTACTTTTTCATTGGAGCTGGTTTCTACGTGGCGGGTCCCAAACCCAGCGCACAACCTCGCTAAACGAGTAGTTTAAAGATTTTACACATTTATATAGCGAGCCGCTTGCTTGAAGACCGACGCCCGCTCGCAACCGCACCTCTGGTGAACAGACGCTGCATTAGACTTCAGCTGACCCTTAAACCGAATAAGTCGGAGTGGCTCCACTGAAACTTCCTCTCTCATTAGCCGTGACCCAAGGCTGCACACGGGTTGGTTACTGCATCTTGCACAAGGGTTGCTCACGTTTCCAGAGTGCGCGACGTGGACGCAAGAGTAGGAATTGAGTATAGCCTCACAACTGTAACAGCATGCCCAGAAGCTTGACCACACCCCATTACACCCCAAGCAGTTGCTAAGCGCCAATTAAATGTGTACGTATAGTCCTGCTTCTGGGTATAGACTATAAACACTCCTTAAAATTGTGTACTCGTCGCACACTCCGGAAACATAAAAGCAGCCTTTTTCCAAGATGCGTGTCCAACTGGTGCGGAGACTTGGGTCACGTCTAAAAAAGGGAGAAGAGAGTAGTACACTGAGTATTAACAACTAACGGAGTGTTGTTGTACGCAAGGCTTAAAGCACCGCACTTAAAAATCAGCTCTGATTAGCACTGCAAACAATTTATGTGCTTGTACCTGGATTGTCTGATCCTTTCTACAAATCGCAAGATCAGCACCTGCACAAATGGTTGACGTACTTATAAGGGTAAAAACTAACATGGATGGAAACGAGTGTCAGTACCACAACAACCATATAAAGAGTCTCCGGCGCTGAATGCTGTCAATGACTCTTGTATGGATGAATGTCTAACTCTGACGGAAAAAAGAATAATGTGACAAATGACGAAAATACCTACTAAAAGCCGGAGTTGAAAAAGAACAGTTTCAAAATTGAGCATACATAATGAAATATTCCCAAAGCGGTTAAGGCTGATCCACTCAGGCGGTGTAATGTAATAACAGATACCAGCATTAGAGAATTCCTCAAGCTATACACGTATGACTCTCTGCGCATCAATGAAATCGTAATCAAATCGATCATGTTGGGAAAGACCGAAGATAAGTCTACAGTACTGTCGATCAGCACATGTTCCGACGTCAAAACATAGACATGAAAATCCATCTTTTCACATCCCATATACGCGGTTTCTACTGGAGTTGCACTGCACTACTACGTTGGGAGACCAGTCAATAAGGTCGAAGGAAGGGATGAAGAACAATGTCCAGAGTCTGCTGACTTTATGCAGGGCTTAACATGGTGTCTCCAATTGGTTTTTTTTAGAAACTGGCTATGATTATGTAAACTGTGCGTTCTATAATTTATATGAATCCAACAACAAAAATCTCCTTAGACATTATTTGTAGTCCACTTGAGCTTTATTGAACATTAAGTGGTACTGCTCTAGCTGCAGGATGCCTAAAGCAATTGCGAAAAAATAACAATTTATATACATAATTCTTTATGAATTTGGCTTATTTGAAAGAAGGAAATTACAGCCTACTCTTTTTGTGTGGTACTGCGAGAATTTCTCATTTGATAAGGCTACAAGTAAGATCTGGGATTGTGCGTATGGGTACAACACAAGAGATACCACTCTACTTCAGCAGTTTTCTTATAGGAAATATACATGTAATTTGATTGAAGACAAGAATTTTGTCGAACCGTGGTTAATCTGCTTTAAAGTAAATTCTAAAATTACGCCAGAAAGTCCAGATTTCCATTGCTGATTTGGGCAACATACAAAATCATAGAAATTCCATTTAATTTAATATTACTAATTGTGTTCACCCCTTTACAGGAAATATTAAGACTTCTGCGTGCTGCAGATGTCTAACAAAAGGTAGACTGTTCCTTCATGCTACAGCTTCATACTAGGTAAATACTAGTTTATTTAGGCATGTTGAATCTCTACTTCGCAGAATATTTAATTTTAATTAGAATTATTGCAAATAATTTGAAACAAATTCTACAAATCCCAAGATACGTGATATTTTGTTAATAGAAAATGTTAAAAGCGCTGCACAAATGTCAAAAAACCCAGTGTCGTGTATCGGGAAAATGGAATAAGTGAACACTGGCAACAAGAGTGGTTTGCTCGATTCCGTTTCGGAAATTTTGATGGCATAGGTTCATCTCCCTAGACGGCGGCCGCGATGGTCGATTGGTTAACATTGTATATTGCCAGTCTATGGCTTGAGTTCTTGTCCAACCAACAACCAAAAATTATAGGAAATTTAATTAAATAAAAAATCAAGTTAAATTTTTAATTGCGGTCGCCCCTCGGCAGGAAATGTCAACCCCTTCGAGGGTATTTCTGACATGAAATAAAAACTTCTTATAAAAACTCATCAGCCATTCGGAGGCGACTTAGTACAAACTGTAGGTGTTGGAAAAGTGCGAAACCACAAACTGAAGTAAGAGCGCGCGCTTAGAGGTGCCAATTACATATACAGCCTTAGCCAAAAGTATTAGGCACCCCACTAAAATACAAGTATTCGCAAATGTGGCTATCAAAGTTACCACTTCTTTTTGTAAATGTCTTACATGGGTGTTTAACTGTTGATTAAACGAATAAATTGTGTAATATTAAAGGTCATAGCACTCTGGGTAACCTAAACCTAAAAATTGTAATTTTTAAGAAATACACTAAATATTTTCGCATTACCAATCTAATAAAAACAGTTCATATTTACCGAAATGACTAAAAAAGTGAAATTAGTTACGATGATAGAGTTAGCATTCAAGTTCTAAGTGAAGAAGGAAAGTCTCAGTTTCAGATTGCCAATTTGGTGGGATGTCCACGGTGCGCGGTCCAATGTGCTATCAGGCAATTTGTGGAGACGAAATCCCACAATAAAAAATCAAAAAGTGGAAGAAAGCGTCTAACCAGTAAACGAGAAGACAGAATACTTATACGCGAGTCCCTCAAAGATCGCAAAAAATCTTCTTCTGCCCTTGCAGCTGCCCTTTCGGATGAATTTAGTAAATCAGTTAGTGCTCGAACAGCTAGAAGAAGACTTCTGGAAGCAGGTTTAAAAGGATGTAAAGCCCGAAAGCAGCCGTGGCTCTCAGAAAAGAATTGGAAAAATTATTTGGAATGGGCTCACCGCATACCAACATTTCACGGAAGAAGATTGGTCGAATGTTGTGTGGTCTGATGAATCAAACTTCGAGGTAAGCTTAGTTTAGATCGTCTTAAAGTATTAACAGCCATAGCTTCTTACCCTAGAACAATTTTGAAGACATAATACAAATCTACAGATATGTGGAACACCTGGTGTGACGTTCGTGAGGCGACGGGTTGGGGAAGAATATCATACAGATTGCGTGGTGCCCACTGTTAAGCATGGAAGAGGCAGCATTATGATCTGGGGCTACATGGCTGCTGATGGTGTCGGCAAAATGTTCGTTTGCGAGGGTCGCATGGACAGTCAAAAGTACATAAATGTATTAGAAGCTGTTCTTCTGCCTACGTTAAAGCGCATTTTCGGCGATACCAATTTAGACGGGGTTCAATTTCTGCAAGACAATGCTCCTTGCCACAAATCAGCGCCTACCGATGCGTTGGTTTAGAGATAACAACATTGTTTTGTTAGACTGGCCTGCACAGTCTCCAGATCTTAATCCTATTGAGCACATGTGGGCTATTTTAAAACACAAGATTAAGGAACACAGTATAACATCAAAAACTGTATTAAAGAATGTCTTAATTAACGAGTGGTACGCTATAAGTGCAAAGGAATGTGCAAAGCTTGTACGCAGCATGCCTAAGAGAATTGCTGCCGCTATTAAATCGAAGGGTGGACCTACTTAATATTAATGTTATTATCACTAATTCATTGTATTTTCACTGTTTTACTAATAAAACTTCATTGCTTCACTTGCTTAGACAAAAAATTCAGTAATTAGTGGGGTGCCTAATACTTTTGGCCAAGGCTGTATATTAATTGTCAATTGTATGTTATTAAAGTAAAATTTCAATAAAGTTAAATTTTCTAGAGATATATAAAAGAAATAAAAATTAAGTTTATCTTTTTTTTAACTACTTGTTTTTTAATCACCCAATTTTCAATTAATCTCCTGAGACCAAGCATAACAAACTTAGCTAATTTTCAGCTCAACTTAAGCACTTCGGCGGTAAATTTCTCAAACGCAAGAAAAGTTTCAAAAGAAACCGAAAACTTCAATGCACAGACACATATATTACCTGCCATTTACGTTTACCTTTGCGTCTTATTTGAAATCACATAAATTTTAACTGATAAAACCAATTTTTATCGCAATCCTTTCCCACCCAACTGATTTACCAATAAAACTTTAAAAGCAGCCAAAAAAGGAAGAAGTAAAAAAAAGACCGAAAAAAACACATAAAATTCAAATGAAAAAGAAATAAATAAAATTAAAGTGATTTGAAATATCAACCGAAACGACTGAATCAAACCGTTATCAAGTAGAAGTTGCACCCGCAGAAACAAAAACAAAAAAACAATAGAAATTATAAGTGCTTAAGTACGTATGTAGGTGGCTAAGTAGGCGAGGGAGTAAGCAAGGGAGTACTGGCTGGCAAACTTTTTCCTTATTAATGACATCAAAGTTTTAAATTTCGCAGCGCTCTTTTTTTTTTTTTTTGCTTTTTTGCTCTTACGCTCATGATTTTCCGATTGCACAATTTCTCTTACGATTCGCGCGCCAATGAAGCGTTGCATGCGGTCTACGAGGCTGATGCTTTGGCAAGTTGTTCACCGGCCGGCTGCTGCTGCTGCCAATCGCTGTTGGCTAGCCAACACCCACCATAAGTGCTCTCTTAATACTGGCAACCGCAAAAATCTGTTCTCATTGTTTTTGTTACTTACTTATGTAATGACGACGCTGACTGCGGTGGCAGCACGACGACTTCCTTTTGCTAATTACTTCGCTTAATTCAATTTTATGGCATTAGCCACTGCATTGCAGTTTCTTCTTTTTTATCAGACATTACCTCGCTCATTACAGCGCCTTCACCGCCCACTACTTTGACTGTCGGCTTACGCAGAGATCTCTCTCTCTCTCTCTCCCTATCTCTCTCTCGCATTCTATTGCGCTGTTTTCTTGCTTTGCGGTCAACGGTAATGGTTAATGAACCGCACATTAGTGCAATCGAGCGTTGCTATTGCATTACAAAAACAACAAAGCCACACATATATGCACATACATACACATGAGTGCGAGTATGCTTGCTTACATGCGCTCACAAGTCGAATAAGTTTAATGCCAACTCATCAAGTCGTGAACGCAAATGCTTTTTTGCTACTTAGCGCATGCGGAGCACACACACACACACACACAGATACGAGTACACGCGCACAAGCATAAGTCATGTGTTCGCTGCTCCTGCAGTTTGGTATTTCATATATTCATTTATCCTTTAGTTCGCTTGCTGCACTTGGAAGGCAAATGAATTAGTGTTTGCTTTTATATGCTTATTTTCGTATGAACTTACATGCATATACATACATACACACATATATACATACATATATTTTAATGTGTAACAGCAAAAGATCTCGATTAGCATCAAAATTTTTCCCACTTCCACTGACATTTCTCGACTCTTCTTCTTGTTTTCTATTGCCAATAAAAATTTGTTTCGTAGGAAATCAACACTAACTTTCCATAGAGTTTGTGTATGGAAAACAAGAACGAATTAAAAATTAATACTCATACCTCAAAAAATGATTTGAGGGGCTGAAGTTCACTGATTTCGATGATTTTCGATTATTTATTTGTATATAGAGGTGTTGGTGGACAAAATGGAGCTGTTGGGTCAAGTTAGTGATGTGAAGAATACCCAGTTTTTTCAATTCTTCGTTGTACTTTGAAATTGAGCACTCCGCAAACGTCACAACACCGTATTACGCATAAAGACTTGAGTCCTAAGGCTTCTAAAGTTTAGTTAACCCAAGAACTCAGGCCGGCCGATCGTTAACGACGTCACATACTTGCTGATTGGGTCCTTGAAATGCTTAAAAATTATACGGAATTTCATCGAAATATCATTTCCACCTCGATGGCTTTATCAATAAGCAAATCGGTCGATCTAGGACTAGGAAAACCCAAAATTTATTGTTGGAAAGCCTTTTCGTTTTCAACGTGTAACAGTTTGGTGCGACTTTTGGTCCGGCGAGGTCACCTTAGACCTTACCGTTTCGAAAATGAGGCTGGAGCAATAGTTACGGCTAATGGCTCGCGCTATCAAGAGAAGATTATGCATTTTTATGGCCGTAATTGGATCTTATCGATCTGGACAACGTTCACTTTCAACAAAATAACGCTACATATCACACAAGCAACGAAACCATGGAGCTTTCAAGGGGAAAGTGTCCGCATCGTGTTATCTCGCAATTGGCCGAAGAGATCTTGTGATTTTACACCATGCGACTTCTTCTTTTGGAGCCAAGTAAGGCGTAGGCCTTAGCCAATAGGCCAGCGTCGATTCAAGACCACAAAGATATTCTTGGCTCAATGGATATGTAAATAAGAAAAATTGCCGCATTGGACAAATAAAAATAAAGGTTTGGTGTGGTTTGTAGGCCGGTAGAATCGTCGGCCCATATTTCTTCTTGATGTTTTTCCAGCAAATGGAGGTACCCACTCCGAACGTCTGATGGGTTTTTGATGAGGAGCTTGAGATCATATCAGAAATACACTCGGAGTGGTTGACATTCTCTGCCGAGGCGCGACCGTAATTAGAAAATTTAAATTTCTTTATTTAAATCTATTTTCTATAACTATTGGATGTTTGATCACACCAAGATTTGAATCCGGACCTTCCGAATGGCAATACGCAAAGCTAATCACTCGGCTACCGCGACAGCGCCATGATATCCGTATATTTATTTCCTGAAATTGAAGCTCGTCATCTGTCCCTGGATCTCTACATCTGTTGAGAGACCAATACTTTTGTATGGCGTAGCTCTATGGTGGCCTGCGGTAAACAGAGCGGCAAAGCTCAGCGATACTTCGCATAGGTGGTACGCCCTAGACCACGCCAAATGAGAATTTAAATGTGATTCTCGATATTTTAACATTAGAAGCGCTAGCCGCTGTTCGTCTACGGGAGTAGATCAGTGGAATAACCAATGATGTGGCCACTGGAAAATCCCAGAAAGACAGGTTGACAGCACTTAGAAAATTTTGATTATTCAACCATTCCATGAAAATTCCATTACTTACATATATTAAGCTTCATAAAGTCTGCTTTTTCCCCTCATTACTTCATACATGGCAATTTTCCTTTTACCTTCGGTGAATGACACCAGCCAACCACAGTTGTTCCTAACAGCCCATGCTCAACGTACATACACACACACACACACACACTCACAATTCATAATTAATTACCAATGTATTTGTTAGCACAAAAGTAATGAATTTGCTAAAATGAACAATTACGCAAATGAACGGATGAGAACAAAGGCACACAGCAGCAGGCAGCAGATGAGTACAATAATTGCTTATGAAGATCGAAATTGATGGGAAAAATCTAAGTGGATGAACAAAGCATGATGACCACAAACGTAAACAAAGTAATAATGCACAGCACAATGTGCTATCCCTTAGCTTTGGTAACTATTTGCTTACTTACTTACTAACTTATAACAAGCTTAGATATTGTACACACAAAATACATGCACACACACAAACAAGCATACATGCATATAGGCAAATTAGCAAAAAGTTATAAATTCACAATTGTCAATTTTAACAAAAGATATGACAATGAATGTGCCAATACTTTTAAGTGCATTGATTTGCATTGTTGTGTGTGTTATGTATGTGCGTGTGTGTGTGTGTTAGCATATTTGTTGCTTAAATCAATGCCAATTTTTAATTGTAAATTGTGGTCGTCTATGCAAAAGCTTCTAATGTTGATTGTACTCAACTGCCTTTCATTTAATCTCCTACTTGTTAGGCTACACCAGACACACACACACATAAATTCTAATATGCAACTTTGTACAAGTGTATTGAAAATCTCCCAAGCTCACCTATGCCTCACTAATTGTAACAAGAAAACTTCAAAAGTGATGTAGCATTCATTGTAGAGTCTGATAAGCAACAGCAACAATTTTTTTCAACTCCCAAAAAAAACTGTATGGAATTGAAATGAAAATATTGCTAAGCGCAAAACACGTATAATTGATAATTGTTTCTCTGCTCTGTTTCTAATATGACTGAACATTAAATATGACTAGACATAAAATATGGCTAAACATAAATGTGTTAAATTTTGTTTGCAGTGAAAATGTCAAATTTTATATTTTTCCGAAATTTAACTTTTGATAAATATGTTGTTAAATATGTCTAGACATGAAATATGGCTGAACATAAAATATGTTAAATTTTGTTTGTAGTGAAAATGTCAAATTTTATATTTTTTCGAAATTTAACTTTTGATAAATATGTTGCAAAATATGTCTAGACATAAAATATGTCTGAACATAAAATATGTTAAATTTTGTTTGTAGTAAAAAAGTGTCAAATTTTATATTTTTCCGAAATTTAACTTTTACTATATATATTATAAAATATGTCTAGACATAAAATATGGCTAAACATAAATATGTTAAATTTTGTTTGTAGTAAAAAGTGTCAAATTTTATATTTTTCCGAAATTTAACTTTTACTATATATATTATAAAATATGTCTAGAAATAAAATATGGCTGAACATAAAATATGTTAAATTTTGTTTGTAGTAAAAATGTCATATTTTTTATTTTTCCGAATTTTAACTTTTGATAAATATATTGTAAAATATGTCTAGACATGAAATATGGCTGAAAATAAAATATGTTAAATTTTGTTTGTATTAAAAAATGTCAAATTATATTTTCTTCCCGAAATTTAACTTTTACTATATATATTATAAAATATGTCTAGACATGAAATATGACTGACCATAAAATATGTTAAATTTTGTTTGTAGTAAAAAATGTCAAATTATATTTCCTTCCCTAAATTTAACTTTTGCTATATATATTATAAAATATATCTAGACATAAAATATGGATAAACATATATATGTTAAATTTTGTTTGTAGTAAAAGATGTCAAGTTACATATTTTTCCGCTATTTAACTTGCTATATACGAGTATGTACGTGTATATTATTGTATATGCCTAAACACAAAATATTTTGCAAATAAAATTTTGCTTAAGCCATATACTTCCCTATCGCAAGAAATTTAAAATTAAATTATCAATGTTATCAATTGTTTTTCACTATCAAAAACCTTTTTGTTTAAACAAGAAATCACAAAATTATATGATAATTCTCTCCAAGCAAAATAAACCGTTGCCACACCAAAAAGTTTTAAGGGCTTTAAATATTGCTAAATATCAGATTTTCAAAAGCAAAAAATGAGACATAAATATAGCTGACCATAATATATGACCAGACATAAAAATTTAAACTTATTTATTTATTTATTTATTTATTTATTTATCCAAACACACAATCAAATTCAATCAGAATCAAAGAAATTTAATTCTCCACCAAATATTAAAAAATAATCATTTTACCGAAAAAATTTATTTTGCAAAAATTGTTTTCATCCCAAAAAAAAAAATATTTTGATAAGTAGCTAATACAAATGTTCACAAAAATTATTTTTTCCAAAAGCTCGCTTGCCGAAAATCATTTAATTTCAATCGAATGGAATTGTTGCTTGTCAAAAAAACATCGCTTCGAGTAAAAAGAACGGAAAAATTTATCATTTTCACTATATTAAAAGTTGCTTAATATAAAATTATGCCACACTTAATTTGAGCCGTGGTAGTATTAAAAAATTGCCAAAAATTTGTTAAAAATTATGGCAACATGTGTTAATGAGAAAAATGTTTTAAGACATAAAATATGTCTAACCATAAAATATAACAAATTTAAAAATAATCCAAAATTAAGATTGCTAAGCCAAAAAATAGCAAAAATATACAAAATTTGGTAAGAATATAAAATATGGCATGACATATAAAATGTCTTGACATGAATATTAAAATGATAAACAACAAATATTTCGGTGTTGCCAAAGAAACCAAAATTGGCTAAATTCTATAAAGAAAATATTTCCTGAGTTTCCTACATCTACATATTTTAGACTTAAATAATATATGTAAATATTTAACATTCGGGATAGTTTTTTTTTTATTTATTCTTTGTTTCATTTTATTTATTTTTTTTTTCAAATGAAAGTAAATAACTTATTTTAGGTAAGTAACTAAATAGCTTAAAGTATTTAGTGCAATTTTATTTGAAAAGATTAAACAAAAAGCACTTTACGTGAAAGCATGAATGCATTTAGTTAGTTTGAATACACTTTGAGTGCAACAACGACTAAGTTGCAGTCAAAAATAATTCGTTTAACAAATCCACGAAAGTACGCAGAAATGCACACACAGAGATACACACATATACACACACACCCACACACAAGCGTACACAAGCACGCACGCATACGCACTTACTGTTAGAAACTAACAAACAACGGATTTTCATGGAGACATTGCATTTATTATTACAGAACTTCAGCAGTCACACACACATGCGCGAATACTTACATGCCACAAAAGCGCTGACTCTTACAATTATTGTTATTGTTGTTATTGTAGCTGAAAGTGAGTTTGTAGCGCATTCTACTTAACATTTTCAATGGATAAACCCATTTCGCTAACATGGCAATGGCAACAAATGCAAACAACAGGAATAGCAGCAGCAGCAACAGCAACAGCAGCAGCGGCATCAGTGACAGAAACAGGAACAGAAGCAAACGTTGCAACTTAAAATAAACACAGTTACTTACGTTCACACCCGCCCTCACGCTCACACCCAGGCAGGGCGATAAGCAGCTTCCCATGCCGAAAATAAAAGTAAACAACAATAACTAAATGCTATTACTTAGCAACATTTTATTTATATATTTATGCATACATACTCGTACATACATTTATTTATATAATATGTAGATAGATATAGCTATGCATATACTCATATAGGTACATACGTGTATGTAATGGAATAAATACATTTCATGGCTCAACTCAACTCACAGGGCTTTGTGTTGGGAGCGAATTGCGGTGCATTTGTGAATTTCGAATGCACACACGGAAACGGGTCGCTTGGCACAGCGCAACTTAAGCCGAGCGCACACACATACACACACAAACACACACATAAATGCTTAGAAATGCATTCCCTTGTAAAAATTTGCGAACCATATCGGTCCATTGAAGTACTCCAATAGGTACTCCTCTGTAGTTGACTATTGGATCAACTCGGCACTCGCTACCACCCTGTTGTCAGCCGATGATTGCTCGTGTTTTAACGATTTCAATCACTCAAAGAAGATGCATGTGCGCAATGAAATGTTTACTCGTATATGGAAATTGAACTGTAATTGAGTCACTTTCGTTTCGTTCGTGAGCATATATATATTTATTGGACATAAAATTAAATTTAAATTCATATGATAAATAGAGGAGATTAAAACTACCTAAAAGTTTGCTCAGTTGGTGACTTTGTTTTTGTTAAATCTAAAATACCAAATCCTTTGCAATTACTTTATTAGTCTTCCTTTCAAATTTTAGAATGATTGACTACAATAGAGACGAGAAACCACAAGAGCAGAGAAGATAGTAATTATCTTCGGTTTTCGGCGTAATTTACAGCCACTACAAATATTCAGTGAGTGCCAAATTGCATATGGAACGATTGCAACGACTTTAAAGACTATTTCTTAGTCGCTCCGAAAACACCCGGCCAGACATTTTTCCGTAGAGGACGATCCCCAGAAGGTCGACCAAAACCTTCCACTGATGACGTCACTGTAGCTCTGGTGAAGTTCAAAATTGACGAAGAACCACGATTGGCACAAGAAATGATTGCTAATGAATGGGGTTTAAATGCCATGGCTGCATCGCGAATATTAAGTAATCGTGTGGGATACACGAAAAAATTTGCTCGATTTTTAAATAAGAATTTTAAATGAGCCCCAAAAAGAGGCTCGAGTGCAATTTGCTCAATTTTTCCTAAACAAATTCATAAATGGTCAGTCTAGCAACTTTTGTAAACTCCTTACTGGTAAGAATCATGGTTCTATAAGTATGATCCAGGAACCAAACAGCAGTACATAGTATGTAGCCCAACACGAGCAAACCAACCCGTAAAATCTAAGCAACAAAAATTAGCAGCAAAAGTAATGATGTCAGTTTACTTCACCCAATCTAAGATCGTAGCTGATACTCCATTGGAAGAGGGTCAGACGGTAACTGCAAAATGGTACACCAAAGAGTGCTTACCAAAACTTTTAAAAAATGTTTAGGAAAACAGGAATTAAGAGAATTTGCGGCGCTACTTTTACCCCATGACAACGCGCAATCCCACACAGCTGAAATAGCATGTAATTTTATAGCGATCTCTGGGAACGAAGAAATACCGTCGTATTCCCCGGATATAGCACCTTGCGACTTCTGGTTATTTTCCAAAATTAAAAAAAAAATTAAAGGAAAGGTCTTTAATAGGCACGAGGAGATAATTAAAGCGGTTAAATTGATAAGCTTAAAAAGCAAGATTATGAAGACTGTTTTCAGAAGTGGATCTAAAGGCTTAAGAAATGCGTTATAATCAATGGCGTTTATGTAAAGAACATAAAAAAGCACAAAGATTACGAATAAATACCAAAACAATTTTTTTTTTGTTTTTTTCTGGTCACCTTACCGAACTTTTGTTAATCGCATTATGTTAGCATGTATTTGTTTAGACCAAAGCGAATTGTATTCGAAACTAAAAATAATGTCCGAATGTTATTTTTCATATACTCCATACTATAACCTACTGTATGTACTCCATAGAGTAATAATTTATAGATTAATTTCAAAACTAGTTTCATATAACCCATGGATTACTCGGATGTTATGCAGAGATGGAGTATACCATATATGGTCCAGTTCTAGGACAACACGTATGAAATGTAGTTAGTTTTAGATGACTTCATTGTCTACGTGGCGTATATATTTCACGCTTGCATAGCTTAGTCGCCTTGTTTGCTGGGTCATACGAGTATGTCCATATATTATATATATATTGTATGTATATGTGTATTCATACAAACAATTGTTGTATTGGCGTACGCTTAGCAACCATTTTAAATATCCACTTAACTAAGAATTAAAGTTGCAGATTTTGCTTTCAACAGTTAGAAATGCATACATACACGTATATACATACATACATAGATACAGCTATTTGCATGTTTACGTATATTTGTATATAAATATATTTGTTTGTATGAAGTATGCAGTGTGACAAACAAGTGCGTGTTTTTGTGGTTTGGTGGAATATTTTCCGTTTGAATATTTAAGTCAAGAATGAAATTCGGATTAATGAAACCAAAGCAGCGCAAAACAAAGCAAGAAATAAGCCGAGCTTGAATATTTGTATAGAAACTCCTTTAAAAAATAAATCAATTTATGTGGCAAAAAGGAGGGCATTTAAAAAAATTTTGATTTAAAGAATAACCCAAAATTAATGCAAAATTGATATTAGATAGAAAGTATTTGGATTTTAATTTTTTATATAATCATAAAGTGCATGGTACATGTGTAATGACAATATCTATAGAGGGCTAAATATACCCACCTTCAAAGAAGTGATTGAAATCACAGTCAAAACTACTTAACAAAAAACTGCGTTGCCAACCGAACGCTTTGGCTAACACCTTGGCCTACGTAAAATGTTAAACCCGCCTGAAGAGGAGAGACAAATCCGTCTTTCCAAAGAGCAACGTCAACGCAGAAGCCCATTCCTATTAATGAGCTTTATGTTTTAGTTTAGTTTAAGGCTTTGTCACTTATTTTCAAAAACTAAAACTTTATTGAGAAAAAATTGTTATAAATTTAATGTTCAGAGTATTGCCCATCAGAAGCTGCAATGTTTGCCAATCCTTCTGGCAGTTTGTGGATCCCTTCCCAAAAGAACTTCTCCGGCTTGGAGGTCAAGAAAGAATTGAGCCAATTTCTGATACCCTGTTCTGAAGTGAGGCGTACTCCGGTGGGGGCATTCTGCATTGATCTGAACAAGTGGTAATCGGAAGGTGCTATGTCTGGGCTATGAGGCGGGTGAGGTAGAACTTCCCCCCCACAGTTTTCCAAATAGTTTTTAACTGGCCTTGCAATATGTGGCCGAGCATTGTCATTGTCACTCGTTTATCGAAAGTTTCCATGGCTATTCTGCATAAAAGTTTTTTCTTATCGTTTTCTTTTTTGTAGAGGTGGAAAGCATTAAAAGCTTTAACCCCTTCAGTGTGAGACTTTAACCCACTAAAACCACCTCTCGGTAAGGTACCTTTCAGTATTTCGTCAGGAGCAAATAGCTCAATATTCTGAGTCGATATCGTCTTGTTATCCGTCTCGGTTTCAGTACTCGTCACTCTGTATCCAGTACGTAAGTTACCTGGTCCACATAGGTATCAGTAGCTGGAGCGCTGATATCGCGTCTTCGCCTCTGTTGCTCGTTCCACCGCAAAAGTTGCATTATTTCAAACGCAATTATGCTACCTGCAGTCCAGGCATTTTCACTTTCTAGCACATATTTAACTAGAGTTTTCATACTCGTTCAGCCTACGCCGCTTTCCCACAAAGCGCCGGTAGACACTCGGCATATTTTATCAAATCTGGACCGCAAACTTCACAGTATGTATGCGCTTCATGGCCAAAGCGGTGTAGATATCATTTAAGGCATCCATAAACGCTGAGCACTTGTGTTAAATGAAAGTCCACTTGACAGTGTTTCCTGCGTAGCCATACCACGAAATTCGGTATCAAACGGTGAGTTCATCTTCTTTTTCCAACTACTATTCCATCTTCTCTGCCAACGTGCAATAGATAAAAGTCTTTCGGCCTTTTGATACCGCTGCTCCATTCTTTTCATCTAAGAGTGGCTATCGTGATTTGTTTCCTCGCAGTGATGTCGAAAGGGATTATCCCGATATAACTAAAGCTGCTTCCTCTGACACTGTAGGGAAAGCAGCGCAGACACAGAGTGAGCACCGACGGTAGATGGACTTAACACCGCGGGCGTAGGATTCGGTTTCCAATTCGGAGAACCATAAAGCACAATTAATTTCACTACTCCTGCGAGAAGTCTAGCTAATGCTTTATTATTAGCGTATTCAAGGTGGTCGCGAAAGCTTAACCCGTGGTCAATGATGACGGCTAGGTATTTAACTCAATAATGCAATCCCCAACTCCCATTTGAATTTTCTCTACTCTTTTCCGGCTGCTAATGAGAATGACTTCTGTTTTATGATCTGCTAATTGCAGTCATGTTTCTTCTAGCCATCTTTTCATGCTTAATGTTGCTATCTCAGACAGCTCAATTATGGCAGGTAGTGCTTTTGCAACCACATCGATTGCTATATCATCAGTGTATCCTACTGTAATTATATCCTGGGGGACCAATACCCGCAGCATTTCATCATACATGATATTCCATAAGATAGGTCCCAGTACAGACCCATGGTGGGGTAACAGTGCTGACATTTTTCGCTTCACTACCATCACCGGTACTATATTGGCTCGTCCTTTGCGACACGCAAGTTGATAGCTTATTACCGATGTGGCTTTCCCTGTGTTGTTAAGGATAAATAGCTGGTGGCAAGCCGTCAGCGAACCTCTATCTGAAGATTTTGGAATAAACACCAGGTTTTGCATCTTCCAAATGTTTCTAAAAACTCCCTTCCTTCTGGTATGGTATCTATCCCAGGTGCTTTGTGGCTGGATAATTTTTCGCCCTCTTCAGACATTTCTTCTTCGGTTATTTGTGGAATAACAGCAACAGATAAGGGGCTTTATGCTTCTCTATCAACTCGTGTGTAGGAAGTAATGTGTCTAATATACTCCTTAGCAGTTCTGGGCTTTTAAGCTGAGCATAGTTTTCTTTAGCTTTTTTAAAACCAACTTGTAGGCTTGTGCCCATGGCTTGTTATCTACGTCCGTGCATAGGTCCTTTCTCTTGCTGCCACATATAGCATTTTTTAGCCCTTTTCGTCTTGATTTGTACATTTCCCTATGCTACGTGAAGTTAGTTTAATCACGAGCTCCTTGACCTAAGCGCCTGACATGGTTGTATTTGCAAGAGTCACTGATTGGTCAATCTCATTTTCAAAAAGGCTTGGTTCAGTTATGCCTGCAACCAAAAATTCAGCATGCTGAAAAGCAGTGAAGAGGAAACACGCGGAGATGGTGAACCCGAAACTCCAATTGATGACGATGGAAAAGTTGTTTAAGCGTACTCTGCCCAATCCTTAAAAAAGGGAACCCCACTGTCAGCGCCAATTATCGTGGGATAAGCCTCCTTAACATCGCATATAAGGTCCTGTCGAGCGTATTGTGTTAAAGACTGAAGCCCACCGTCGACAAACTGATTGGACCTCATAATTTTAACTTTAGACCTGGTAAGTAAACCATTGACCAGATATTCACCATGCGCCAAATCTCGGAAAAGACCCGTGAAAAGAGGATCGAAACACCCCAGCTCTTCGTCGATTTTAAAGCAGCACGAAAAGGACCTGCCTCTATGCCGCTATGCTGAATTTTGTCAGGATCGGCAAGGACCTCTCCGAGCCGTTCGATACCAAATGAGGTTTCAGATAAGGTGACTCTTTATCGTGTGACTTTTTCAATTTAATGCTGGAGAAAATAATACGAGCTGCAGAGCTGAATAGAGAAGGTACAATCTTCTATAAGAGTGTACAGCTGCTGGCGTACTCCAATGACATCGACATTACTGGCCTCAACAATGACTGAGTAGGTAATTGAAAAGTAAAGTCCTCTCTCGGCGAGCGAAAACCAAACACTTCAAGTCTCTCATGGTTCCCGTCCTGTTATATGGCGCAGAAGCGTGGACGATGTGAACATCTGATGAGTCGGCTCTAGGAGTCTTCGAGAAAAAGTTTTGCTGAAGATTTATGGTCCTTTGCGCATTGGCAACGGCGAATACCGCAGACGATGAAACGATGAGCTGTACGAGCTATAGGATGATATCGACATAGTTCAGCTAATGAAGAAACAGCGACTGCGCTGGCTAGGTCGTATGGTCCGAATGGATGAAAGCACTCTAGCTTTGAAAGTATTATATGCAGTACCCGCTTGTGGAAGCAGAGAAAGAAGAATATCTCCACTCCGTTGGAAAGAGCAGGTGGAGAGTGATCTGGGTTCACTTGGTATTTCCAACTGGCGCCAGGCAGCGAAAAAAAGAGAGGAATGGTGCTCTTTTATTGATTCGGCTATAATCGCGTAAGCGGTGCAAACACCAATAAAAAAGAAAAAGATCCAAGACTGGTACATATTTGTCTCAGTTGTTTTTGGACTTGGAACTATACAACGATAGTGGAGAGCCCTCCGTGTTCACGTTGAAGGTAATGTTTCTATGGTCAGAGACTAAGTTCCTCCGAAAGAAGACCTCCCATCGTGACACAAGATATATTGCACAACTATTACGAACATATACATCTCAAACTTACCTTCTGCGCCTTTTTATAAAGGTTGGAGTGATATCTAGGTTAATAGTGAGAATGTCCTTAGAACTAAAATAGTTGAACAGAGGTAGCGCCCTATCGTTACAATCTGAGCTATTTGAGCCATCCTAGTCTGTATGATGTGAGTTAACCGCTGCTCCAATAATAAATTGGATACCCGAGGTTTCCGCATGTTTAGCTACATTTCTCAGCTCTTCCGTGGGAAGTAATGTTGGGGACACAAACGGTAGGTAGAGAGACATTAAAAAAAGCTGGTAGTTTGCCAACTTTACCGCTGAGAAAACTCTAGATGACAGAACTACTAAAATAGAAAAGTTATATTTTTTTTAGTGACTTGAATAGTTTATTGTTTGTACGAATAACCAAAATAATAATTAAATAATAACACCGATACAAACAAAAAACATATCTTTTATACACCAGATGCCACCCACCTAACTAATGTGTTTCAATGCTGAATCAAACTTTAAATCAGTTTGACCATACGCCTCATAACATGTTAATTAATAAAGGAAGCTTTCTGTTAAAGCAACAAGCGATTGCTAAAAAAACTTAAAATTTATACTTTACTCAGCTTCAGTTAGCAGCCAAATCTTTTATTAAGCTTTTCTATTAATTCGGAAAAGTTTAGCTGAATAAGTTTCACTCTTAAAGCGCTGATGCTTTTAAACCTATTAAAGCTCCAGAGAATTTAAAAGTTAGGTGAGCGTAAGCTTTTCTGTATAAAAGCTCGGTTTCGAGCAAAACTACTTTTAATGGAATTTATTTGTATGATTAGTACACAAATACCCAAGTCGCTTCAGGTTTTTTTCTTTTTTTCTTGTCACGTACAAAATAGGCACCAAAAGGTAAGTAATGAATTAAAAAAAAGCATGAAATCAACGCCAACACTTCCTTACGGCTCATTTTGGCCTATTTTGTACTTGGACTTACATCTACGTTCGATATGAAGTCCAACTCACACAAAAACTGAACTCAGACGTCCATTCGCTACACCTTGTATCTAAATATTTTATTGACGCGGTGAATTAATTAGTTTTATTCGCTATGCTTTGAATATGAGCTTCGTGAACAGTTTTAGTTCCATTTTTTTTAATACCGTCTATGAAACGTTAGCTTATAACCTGAAAGCACCTTCTGGGAAACTTCAATAGAGAAAAGAAGCGGGTAACCATAATACAAAACCAGCTATTGTATAAAAGCACAGAGGGTAACAAAAGCTCAAAAGCTTTTTAAAGTAGCACCCTGTGCTTCAATTCATATGTCTGCGATTGGTAAGTGTCTCTGCCACACTACTACCACTATGAAATGTATATTTAATTTCATACATTTTAAGAGAACAACATATTTTGTAACAGTTCTCAGTTCTCAGCTCTCGTTGCGTTTTAAGGGTGCCAGTTCGAAATCTGCTACATCTACAGTCCTTTGTGAGGAAACATTTATGTTTCAAATACATCAATAGATTTTCTTTTAATTTTTTAAAAAAAAACTTTAGTTATAAAAATAAAAAAATATCTTATATTTTATTTTAGTTTTAATTTTTTATTTTTGCCAAATATTTTGCATAATATTTTCTATTCTTCAGTTACTGATTTAAAAAAAAAAATTTCTAATTTTTTTTTTAATTTTTCCTTAGATTTCTTTCACGAGAGCTATTTTCAGCAACTATATTAAATTCATAACATAATTTCCAGCAATGAAAACTACTTTAAAGATTGATATTCCCTTTGCTCCAACTAACTATTAACTTTAAAGAAAGTGCCTACAAAAAAGTCTGTAATAAATATTTTTCAACAAAATACAGCTGTAAACTTATGTAAGTAAATGTGAAACTTTTACTACCAACACAAATTTGCATTAATTTATGCAGACGTCTATAATAAATCCTTTGAAAATGCTGAAAAGTAAACTGTCACGATGCAGCCAACTTTTTTTCTTTACCCAAAAAGAGAAAAATCGATATTTATATTTGAAAAACTTAAAACTTTTACATTAGTCTTCCGAAATATGTACGCGTATGTGCTTAGGTATATACCGTTGTATTGTATATATGTATACATACAAGTGATTGTAAATTCAAAGTAATGCAAAGAAGTTCTTTCAAATTTGTAGTGATTTTCCTGCTGTTGAAAGATATTTTTGCTTACAAGCGTTAACTATATAACGGCAACTATATAACGGCGCAATCGGCGGCATCAAACTTATTTAGAAGTAATTTCAAGCATAGTCTCGAGTACTTTCAC
>JAWMAG010000001.1:12755000-12762500 GCA_037013455.1 Ceratitis rosa | reverse complement strand
ATTATACTTACATCAAATGGACGTTTGTACGGCTTATCTCAATAGTGAGCTAAAAGACGTAGTCTACATGAAGCAGCCGGAAGGTTATGCAGACAGAGCCAGTAATGGAAAAGTGCTGCGGTTAAACAAAGCGATTTATGGCTTAAAGCAAGCAGGAAGGGAGTGGAACTCCATGCTAAATGGTGCGCTGTGTGAAATTGGATTCTCTCAGTGTCAGAATGAGCCATGCTTGTATAAGCAGGACATAAAAGGTAGCCTTTGTTTAATACTTATTTATGTAGATGATTTACTTATAGCGTGCCAGAAGAAGTCGGACTTAATGCAAGTTAAATCAATGATATCAACAAAGTTTGAATGCGTGGACAAAGGCCCACTGCAGGTATTTTTGGGTATGCAGATTCAGCGCGATGGCGAAATAGGCGATATTTCTATGAACCAGTCCCTTTACATAAGCGATATGCTACAACGGCATGACATGCAGCAATGCAGAACAGCAACAACGCCATTGGATACAGGATATCAGACTATATGCGAGAGAGAATCGTGCGTGAAAGTAGATCTAAAGGAGTATCAGTCTGCAATCGGCGAGTTGATGTGGTTAGCCTTGACCTCCAGGCCAGATATCTATCATTCAGTCGTGAAACTGGCACAAAGGAACAACAATCCACACTCTGAGCATCTCACAGGCGTAAAGCACGTAATGCGGTACCTAGCAGCAACGAAGGACTTGACTCTGAATTATCGTGCGTGTGGTCAGGCATTGGAAGGATTCGTAGACGCAGACTGGGGAGGTGATATCAGCAATCGTCGGTCGTATACCGGATATATATTTTTCTTGGCAGGCGGGCCAATCTCTTGGAAATCTGAGAAGCAGAGCTCCGTGGCGCTTAGCAGCACAGAGGCTGAGTATATGGCTCTGACTTCAGCTGCCAAAGAAGCATTACATCTGAGGCGTTTAATTATTGAAATTGGATGTGGTAATGCTGACACACCAACAACTTTGTATGGCGACAATCTTAGCTCTCAAAATCTGGCTAAAAATCCAGTATATCATGCAAGATCAAAGCACATCGACATCAGACATCACTTTGTACGGGAAGTTATCCAGAGCGGTGACGTAGAATTAAAATATATTCCTACTGAAGAAATGATAGCTGATGTACTAACCAAGAATCTTTCGAAGAACAAGCATTTACATTTTGTCAAATTAATGAATTTAAATTAGTTTCCTTGTTAACAGAATCACATTGAGGAAGGGTGTTGAAGTTAAGTCCGTCTCCAATGCGACTCTGTATTAACAATATAACATAAATTGCAAATATTTGTATATGTATAAACGTATAAAGTTGTATAAGTATATATTAACCGAAATGTAAATTGTTTGCTTTAAATAGATTAGCTTTACATATCTATTTGTCATTCCTAAAATACATTCGAAATAAAGAGGAATTACAACATTTATTTTATTTTATTTTATTTTATTTTATTTTATTTTATTTTATTTTATTTTATTTTATTTTATTTTATTTTGTTTTATTTTATTTTATTTTATTTTATTTTATTTTATTTTATTTTATTTTATTTTGTTTTATTTTATTTTATTTTATTTTATTTTATTTTATTTTATTTTATTTTATTTATTTTATTTATTTTATTTATTTTATTTTATTTTATTTTATTTTATTTTATTTTATTTTATTTTATTTTATTTTATTTATTTTATTTATTTTATTTATTTTATTTTATTTTATTTTATTTTATTTTATTTTATTTTATTTTATTTTATTTTATTTTATTTTATTTTATTTTATTTTATTTTATTTTATTTTATTTTATTTTATTTTATTTTATTTTATTTTATTTTATTTTATTTTATTTTATTTTATTTTATTTTATTTTATTTTATTTTATTTTATTTTATTTTATTTTATTTTATTTTATTTTATTTTATTTTATTTTATTTTATTTTATTTTATTTTATTTTATTTTATTTTATTTTATTTTATTTTGTTTTATTTTATTTTATTTTATTTTATTTTATTTTATTTTATTTTATTTTGTTTTATTTTATTTTATTTTATTTTATTTTATTTTATTTTATTTTATTTTATTTATTTTATTTATTTTATTTTATTTTATTTTATTTTATTTTATTTTATTTTATTTTATTTTATTTTATTTTATTTTATTTTATTTTATTTTATTTTATTTTATTTTATTTTATTTTATTTTATTTTATTTTATTTTATTTATTTTATTTTATTTTATTTTATTTTATTTTATTTTATTTTATTTTATTTTATTTTATTTTATTTTATTTTTTTTTTATTTTATTTTTATTTATTTTATTTAATTTTATTTCATTTTATTTGCGTTACTTTGTTATATTCTTGTTTTTTCATTTTAATTTTTTTGCCATAACACTTAATTTAATTAACATCTTTGCACAACAAATTTCTTTGTAATATTAGCTTATTTTAACTTAATATTTAACATTTACATATAGATAATTATTAATTTAGTATTTCATATGAGCAGGTATTGTAAGTCTTTCAGGTTTAAGAAACATTTAATAAAATTCAAGCCTGCAGAAATATTACGACAAATATACTTATCTACATCTTATTTAAATTTTTTTTTTAAGTTTTAAAATTATGTTTCTTTTATTTTTGCTTATTACATTTTCTGTTGTGTATTTTTAGCTTTATTTTGAGCAATAAAATTATTTCTTGTAGTTTAATATCCTTTTATTGAAGTAAAAAGCTTACAGCGACAGTTTCACATTTGTGAGCTAAGTTAGAGATATAATATATTTATTTCTTTCGCAAAACCTTACACAATGATACTTGTGGGTTGTTCTATATATCTGTAAAAACTTTTTGAGATAGTCTTTATCTATGGTTTTTCTTACATTTTAAACTTTTTTTCTTATCTCATATATGTGTGTGGGAAGTTTTCCACAGATTTCTTCTACCTTTTTTGTAGATTCTCAAATCATTATCATTAACTTACAGTAAGTACTGAGAAAGTTGTAAAACAATCATTAGCCTTTTATTTAACAAAAAAAATAGGTAATGTGAATTATATAGTTTTTTTGGTAGAATTCAAGAGTTTGATTCCTTTTAATTTTTTTTCACTATTTATAACAGGTCTCACATTTACAATATTCACTGATAATTTTTATGAGTTAATATATTTAACAATTTAACTCTTAAATAATTGATATTTAATTTTTTCATATGTTTCTTTACGGGTTTGATAATCTTGAGTTATGTGCTATCATAAAACAGCAATTAGACATATTTTTTCAGTTTTTAAAAATCAATTAATAAATATTTACAAAATTATTATATACACATTTATAAAAAATAGTTGTATATTTTTCATATAGCAGTATACACGCATAAAATTATAAATATTTAACTAAATCTTTTTTTAGGATTACTTCATAAAAATTATACATTTTGAATAAATTTATGCGATTAAAGTTTGACACTTTTTCACGCTTTTGGCTTATTAAAATCTTATACATACAGTCACTTTCATACATTTTTAAGTTTAACGGTAATATTTGATAATATTTCAAATATTTAGCGATCACATTGAGAGAATTAAATAATAATAACAAAAATAAATATTAAAAAATATGAAAGTTTAAATAAATATACATATATGTGTAAGCAAGTAAGCATATAAATTCTATTTTAATTGGTTCTAAAAACTTGCCATTTCCTTTTCACAAAATTACATGTTTCAATAAAACTTTCATATTATATTTATGCAATTAATTTCACTCATTTTCTTAAGACCTACAACACGCACTGTACAGCTTCACCGAGAGAACTAAAATTCTTTTTTATTCCTTAGCAATTATTAATGATTAATTTTTTGTATTTTTTGCCATCGATATTTTCAATTTTTTCATTCATCGATTTGATTTCAGATTTCCCAATAACAAAACATTTTACAAACTACTTTCAATCGGCACTCAACAGGTACTGGTTTTGTTTTTAGCCTAATCAAGTGCAATCATACCAGGTAAGTTCGAATGGTTGTGGTAATGAGTTTCGAATGCCTAAGACTCAAACCTCAAGAATAACATACGGTTAGTGGGCCACGAAAAATTTTGTATTTTGAAATTATTATTTATAAAAAAAAGACGGATATAAATTTTTGAATGATTTTCGCTTACTGAAATGCCTCAACCATATAACTGTTGCGGCTGGTCTTACAGAAGTCAATTCTGTTGTGTTTGTGAAGCAATTTTCCATCAGACTTTCGTTTATGAGGCCCTCTGTGCCTGCATGGGATATCTCAATTTCGTCTCTCAAGTCGTAAATCGTCTCCTGACGGCTGGTGGAATACTTTACCTCAACGGTTTTCCACAAAAAAAGAGTCTAACGGAGTCATGCCGCATTTGCCAGACAGCTTGTAGAGATTGATTATAACGTTCGCTGTGTGGCTTCTTGGTTCTTTACCAACGTAGCCCCAGAGGAGGGAATATAAGGTTTATTGAGTTGCCTTTGGCAGAAATTCCCATCTTCTGCCAAGCGATCTTCAGCTCATTGAGTGAATCAAAATCACGTCGCATGATCATGAAGCTTCTTGCACCAGTTGGACTTTACAAGATTTCATAACGAGGTATATGCGAACTTCTATACAAAGTAGTGCGTGAAATATTTAATTTCTCAAAACTGCGTGGAGTTTATATTGAGCATACTTTGAGCTATAACAGCATTAATTTCCTCAGAACACACTGGATGAGCTCGTGAGCGAGTCGTTTTGTTTGATAACGAACCGGCTTGACGAACTTGCTGCGCAAATCGATTCGCAAACTGCTTAAATGGTAATGTAAAATTAGCTTTTGGAAAATTAATCATTTTTACCGTAGACCACAAACCTGATAAAAACCTGACACTGAATATTTGACACATAGAAAATGTCTTTAACGGTGTCAAAGCTCGAAAAAATTGTAGTTCAAAAAGCATATGGCAAGCGCCTCACCTTTTATATAGACATTTTTATATTGCATACTTTTGGGCCGTCGTCTTTTGCTACACAATTTTATCATAAATACCGCCAGATGTCGCGGAGTAGCTATATTAAACTATGAGGATAGTCACTAAGGAAATTTTGTACAGGACTGCAATTCTCAAACGATTTAAATAGTAAATCAGTACAGCCTCAGCCGATCGCTATTAAGTTTGAGCATGTTGCTTGTGGATATACAAACTGTATGTTATACTGAGGTTCAATGAGCTAATTAATGCTCTATGTGTTCTCATTAAATTTTGGTGTAACCAAGAATAAACAAACCAACAAAAAGCCCACAACCTTTAGAGCGAGTAGCCAGTAAAAGAGTGTATGGCGAAAAATATTTCAGGCATGATGTTCAAAGCAGGCATTTTTACCTATCGGAATGAAAGAAAGAAAATTAGTTTTTTCGAATTTTAGTACGGAAATCTTAGTTTTCCACTCATTGTCTTGTATATATGTAAGTATTTTGCAGCGCTTTAGCTCATAATTCTATTCTTAGCAGTTAAAGTACAACCCTTTTTTTACTTTCAAACATCAACGTTTCTTATTCATTTACTACTCTTAATTAAAACTGTCTTTTCTTACTCTATTTCATTCTACTCACAGCTCTGTATTTAAGTTTCCCTGCATCCGCATCCTTCTAATTAACACTTGCATCCCTCAGTGATCTCGTCGAAGGCAGACCCTTGAGACCTTTCTCCAACTTATCGGCATCACCGGCTGAGAAGCGATAACTCGTGTGGCCACCATGACCGCCATTTGCTCCGCCCAGACCAGCACTTACACTGAGTAACGAACGATTGGCATTCAAACTATTCCGCTTATTCACCACTGCCGCCGCGGTTGCATCCGTGGCCGCTGTACTGACTACCGATGCGCAACTGGCACGTGACGAACGTCTGCTGGCTAAAAGCTCAAGATGTTCATCAGCTGCACCACCACCACCGCCGCCACCGGTGAATGCATAATGCGTGACTGAAGAAGTAGTTGTTGTTGCTGTTGCAGCGGTAATAATTTTACCGGGCGGTGAATCCTCCAGCGCTTCCGGGAGTCGCTTGTAGTCACCACTTTGGGAACGATGGAGTTTCCAAGAGGAACGACGACTGCTGTTGCTACTCGGCGCACTACTTCCTCCGCCACCGCCACCGCCACCACTTCCACTAACACTCACAGCACCACCGCCGGTTGCAACATTCACAGGGCCATTATGTCCCATAGTGCCGGAAGGTGTGACCGCCGGCGGACTGTTGCTGCTGCTCGAATGTGTGGACGCATTGCTGGAGAGACTGCTGTTGCTGTTGCTCTGATGTTGACTGTAGTTGGTGTTGCTGTGATTGGAGTTTCGACGTGCGCTGCGATGCGTTTGCTGTTGTTTTGTTGCTGCACTTTGACGCTCGCCTTCACTAATTGTGTGCAGATTTGTCATGTGCTCGCCGGCAGCTGGCGTAGACGCTGCTGATATGATTGTCGTTGCCGTTGTTGTAGCGGACGTGTAATGGTGTTCGTATCGCGAGGGTGGTGATTGCGCCAGACGCTGTGCTGATGGTGTTGGGGACTTTGAAGCCTCATACTGCTCTTCAATCGGCTGAAGTAATGCTTCGGTGGAGCGGCAGCAATTACTGCTTTTACTAACCGTTTGCTTCATTATCCAACGATAATCATTGCTATTCTCATCATCCATTGGTGCATATGACTTGCCATTACCGTTACTGCAATAATTGTCACCCAGCAGGCGTTCCTTCGAGCCAGTTATTGAGCTGGGGCCTTCGGCGGGCGATATCACCTCCTCAATGGTGTTCAGTGGCGACACTTGTAGAGTCTGTTGTTGTTGTAGCAGTTCAATTTCAGTCTTTATCGCCGGATCGATGCCCAGCAGGCCGAGCACTAAACGCGGATTGGCCAACACGAAACGTTCAAAGACGGGAAAATCTATTTTATAAAAATCAGTTTGTGTGGCGCGTGTTATTTTCGGCACCTCGGCCGCAGCAGGTGAATTTGTCTTGGCGCTGCCACTGGCACTTATGCCACCACTAGTACCCGCCACACCGCCATCCCCACCAGCCGGCATGCCATTTTGTACACCGGTCAGACCGCCCAAAGCCAATTGCATTTCACGTCCCCATATTTCCGGCGGATGTGATGAGGAGCGCTGCAGTGACATATCATCGGTGCTGCTCGCTACAAAGTGCATGGTGCTGCCCACTCCAGCGACACTACCTACGGTGCCACAAATATTTGGTATTGAACGCGCAGGTGGAAATTTCAAACTCGCTTGTGAGGCCATCGTCGAGAAGGTCATCTCTTGCAGCGCCTGTATGGCATTGCGCACCTCGAGGCTCAACTGCGCCACATCACTGTGTAGCGTTGACACCTGCGAGTCCAAACGCTCCATTGAAGGTTTCTTTTTCATGCTGCGCACGTCATCATCGCCCTCATCGCCACCATTCATATCCTCATCCATCG
>JAWMAG010000001.1:12677500-12752500 GCA_037013455.1 Ceratitis rosa | reverse complement strand
CGACATGACATACTTCCAGCTACTTTCCGGTGCTTTTACTGTATAATTGTATGCATTAACAAATATAATAAGCTGCCGCGAGTGCACAAGCGAAATTTTTTGCTACTTTTATTTTGTGCTGTGAGTAGTTTATTTATATTGCAACGAAAATGACATTAAATGAAATTAAAAATATTTAAAAAAGAATTGTCAAAATATTTCAAGAATATTTTCTTAACAAAACAATTTTTTTATACTCTTTGACTTTAAAATTAAATTATGATATTAAAAAAAAAATTATTCATAACAAAAATCATTTTTAATTCATATGAAAAAATAATTTCAACCAAATCACTTTTAATTTCATTCGTTATATGTCTCTGGATAATTTTTAACCCCGCTACAAAAAGAATCCGATTAAAATCACCACTTAATTAAAATTATATTTTCCTTCATTAATTCACTCATTATATATGCATTAACTGTTAATTTCGCTCACCTTCACATCACTACTGCTACGCACCACCACATCCTGCCCAGCGCTATTTGTTGTCGCCGTCATTTGACCATTTGATGTGGCAACCAAGTGAACATTGATATCAGAACCAACCAAATCACCCTTGCCTGAGGGAGAGAGAAATTAAATAAAAAGAGAAATGTGTACACAGATTAATATTTTATAATGACAGATAATGAGCAAAACACAAATGAAATGAAATGAAATGAAGGGCAAAATTTATTTGCTTTAATGAAAAGATAAAAGAAAACTGAAGTCAATTGTCAACTGCTTTTTGTTTACTTTCGTTTTTAATTTGTTATTTGTTTTGCTCTTCTAATTAATACTCTTTCTGTATTTTTTCCAACACCACTCACCCAAAATAGCCACAACCATATCGTCCTTGATGACCTCCATTGAACCATTACACAGATAGTAGATATAATTCAAAGCATCGCCTTTGTGTATCAGAAATTCGCCAGGAGCACAGAAATTTGTCTTGATATGTAGTGATAGCAGTTTCAGGCAGCCCTGTATAGAGGCGGAACAAAAAACCAAAATTTCGGATGAGCAAAAATATTGCAAATATAATGAAAATAATATTTTTAATGTAAAATATGAAGTGAAGTGCTTCAATTTGTATAGAATTTGCTAAAGATTGGCAATTAGGTAATGCATTAAAGGTTCGGCGCTTTTTCCTTGGATCTAAATTTGCATTGAAATTTATATATATAAATAATCGCACAAAAAATTGTATTTAAATTTTCACATTGTAGACAAAAATTAAGGCTTATTAAAATTTTCCATTTCATAATTATTTGGTGCTTTTATTTTTTTTTTTTCGCTTTTATTTCAATTCTTTTTTTTTTTAGATTTGATATTTTCGAGTAAAATTGAATCCATATAGTTTAATTTTATGGCCAAGAATTTAGCTTTATTATAATAGGCCACTATAGCCGAGTGATTAACATTGCGTATTGCCATTCGGAAGGCTCGGGTTCCAATCCTGGTTTCGTACTAACATCCAAAAAGCTATAGGAAATTAATTTAAATAAAAATTAAGTTAAATTTTTTAATTCCGTTCGACCCTTGGCCGAGAATGTCAATCCCTCCGAGTGTATTTCTGACTTGAAATAAAGCTCCACATACCATCAAACCATCAGCCGTTCAGAGACGCTAATCATCTCGGAGTAATACAACGGTATCACGACACGTTCCTTCAATAAATTGATTTTTTCGTTTTCATTAGCTGTATGACGGTATGATACCATTCCTTGGCTGCTCGAATAACCAACTCGGGTGTGCGATTTGTCTGGTCAACAAATATAGTTTGTGGATGTAAAATTTGCACGATTTGAAAGCGTTGTTTCAGAGTAAGTCTGATTACTATGAGATGACAAAGCATCCTGTGTAACAGTTGTAGACACGACGAAGTCCGAAAAAAGCGGTAATATATTGAGAAATGATTGCCTTTATTGCCACTTGGCTGTGCGCGTATATTTTGATGTTTTTCAGGTGACTACCTACATTGCTTCTAAGATAGCAGCCTTTCTTACTACGAAAGCCTCTACTTGAAATAATCTGCAATATACTGGTTAGCTCAGGTCTAACTCAGCCCGATAGATTCCGACGCCCACCACATCAGCTATTTTTGAAGCGTCCGCATATTTTAATGTCGTTTGAAACCTTTTTCCAATATAGAGCGTGGAGTTGTTTGGGTTATTCTTTTCAACCACTCTCTGCTGATGGAGATTGGTACAAAGGTTTTAACAAACAAATTGCCCTAGTAAGGTCCCCAGTAACCTTTCAAGTGCAACTGTCTGCATCCTAAGAGTATATAAAGCCACTGCATTCACTCCAATAATTTCCCAATCGATATTTTGCTCGCATTCATCGAACCCACCAAAGAATCACAGAGCATGACTGATTTAACTACCGCTGTGTAGCTACAATGTATGAGACCAAGCGATAGGTTCGCCCACGTAAAGCATGTTTATCGTAAAATACGACTACAATTCCCGTGACAGTTGGGTCTTTTAACCGAAAGAACCAGACTTTCTATCCAACCAAGGGCCATTACCCCAACACTATTCACCAAAAACCAATTTAAGGAATATTTTTGCTGTTACAACAACAACAACAAAACTAGGACGTAAACCCTCACAGTTTTACATGCGTAGAGAGCACTACTTTTTTACCCTCTACTGTCCACATTGAGCTGATGCGGGCTGTTAAAAATCACCGAAAATCACGTTAGCTCTAATGCAGCTTACCCTTCCCTTCAAGTTTTTTCAGAAGCTCTTGTGACGAAGCAATATAGCCTGCGAGCAGTTTCCCTAAATGCCAGCCTGAGTGAATTTCTTTCAATACTTTAAACGTTCACCTTTCTGGAGTTCAGTGGTCTTTTTTTCCATAAGAGTTTGACTGGGTAACACAGGCTACTTCTAGACTATTCACGATTGCCTTATTGAGGAATATTTACAGAGCTGCATTTATGCTCAGAAAGATACCTAAAGCGTATTTCTAATGGCATTTAGTCCTTCCTATACTTTGGGCTAGTGAGCGGAGTGCAGTCTGAGTGGACCTGTTCTGCCTTTTTAATATTATTTATTAACCTACAAAAACTTATATTTAATATAGGTGACTATAAGCTTAACGAGCGTCTTCAGGAGGAATGTGGTAAGGTACTTGGCTCTCTTTTCTTTCGAACAGAGACCCTGTTAATTTGCTTTCAGTACGAAATAGATTTATTAAAAAGAGTAAGCGACTGCCTTTTTGCCAATTGCATAAAACTGCTAGATAATTTGCATTCAACAAAGAAAGTAAAATTGCGAAGCATAATTTTTCGTGCTTAAAAATCATAAAAAAAGTTTTATAAAAAAACAAAATTCGTTTTTCTTCTTTTTCTCATTTATCTCATAACTCTTGCGTGTTTATCAAAACTCACTTCTACACTTTAGTATTTTTCTAAGGAACTATTCAAATACACACACACACGCACACACTTAACCTTATACTACTTTTTCAGTTTATTCGTTTAGTTCATCATCCTTTCAGACACATGCACAGCAATTCTTCAAGTTGTCATTTATGTTGCATAAACAATACGCACACATATATATACATATTTACATAAAAATATATACATATAAATATTTTATGTGCATTTGCTGCGCACTTTAGTCATCTTCAACAGCTTTTTACCTTTACGTTTGCATTTCTCACGCAAATTATATGCTTGAATTGTTGCTCTGTTCTCTCTGCCTCTCCGCCTGACCGCCTATCCACCTGCAACTGCACTTTGCTGAACAAGCGCATTTTCTTTTGTTATTGCCACATGTGAGTTATGACTTTTTGTGCAGCAAAAGAAAAAGCATCAACTGCACAGCAAATGTTTCTGTCAAGTACTTTTGCATTTACACACGCTTGAGTGTTTTCTTTTTTCATTTTCTTTTTTCACTTTTTTCTTTCTTTTACTTTTTGGTTTTACTTTTTGGGTCAGCACTCACTACTGAATATGTATATGTGTGCACATGTCCTTGCTAAAAGTTTTGCCGGAATTAAATATATGCTACTCTATTTGAAAATTTTGCATGTCTGCAGATGTTAAAAAGTGTTTGTAAAGACAAAAGCCTTTCCTGAGGACTTGGAAGATTTACGCAAACTCTTTATCTTCTTCGTAAACTGTTTTTTCCTTTCCTTCTTCTGCTTCCACCGGCGGGTACGGCATCGAAAACTCTCAAAGCGGTAGTATTTTTATCCATCCGGATCACATGGTGTAGCCAGTGAAATTGTTGCCTCTTGATTCAGTGAACTATACCAATGTCCTCGTATATTTCATTCAGCTCATCATACCATCGGCTGCGGTATTCGCTGTTCGGAGCTCGGGTGGGTCCTCCCCGATCTTTATGGAGTCTTTGGAGTTGATTAACATCAGTTTCACACAATACGCTCGATAGGACTTTATATGCGATTTTTAGGAGAATATTCCCACGGTGAGGTCCCTCTCTTCGTATATTGGGCAGAGCACACTAAGGCTCTAATCGTTGGACATGTTTTCATCAGACCATAATAGTATTTTGCAAAGAAGCTGATGCATTCACTATAACAGTTTTTCGCCTCCTTGTTTTGCATCCACTCCTTCCGCTTTCTGGTTTTTCAAACGGGAAGATGCTATTCCAACTTCTTCATATTCGGGCAATGAAACATTTTTTCCATAGCTATTGATTTAGTAATCGGCTTCGCCATCACCTGGTGTTTCATATTTACCGCCATTCAGTAGGCTAGAAAAATGTTCCCTCCATAAATTCAGTGTACTCCGGACGTCAGTCACAAGAGACCCAGAGAGATGTCCTGAAGCAGTTTGTTCCAGTATCGAAACCTTCTGTATTTTCTTTTTTGTAGAATATCCTTGTCGCCCAGCTGCTCCAATTCTTCATATTCACGCCGTCCTAAAAATGCATCTCACTTTCTTCTTCAGTTATGAGTATCTATTTCATCCCGCACGTGTTGTGATCGCTTGCAACGTTGTGAGGTAGGCAGCTTATTTTCTTTTCACTGCGACACGACAGTCTCGTCATACCAGCTGTTTTTTCGACCTTTCCGAAATTCAATTGTTTCATTTACAGCTGTATGTAGGGAGTTAGAAATGTCATCCCACAGTTCCTTTATACCAATGTTGCTGCGGAGGGCTCTCAAATGTACTTTCATCTCCTATGAAAAGTATAATTTAGTTCAAAAATGTCAAAATATCTCCAAGTTCAAAGATGTGCCAAGCCTCTGTTGAGGGAATTTTGTATTAGGCGTGCGTCGTTTTGTGGGTAACAAATGAAAGGAGAATTGTCAAAAAGGCATCTGTGGCAAAGTGAAAATGGAGCTCATAAATGAAGTGAAGTATCAATATTGTATAGAATGTGAGAACGATGCTACGTTCGATGACTTCAAAATTAATATAAATACCAATGGAAAAAAGGGATCAACACACACCGTCGATACTAAGGTAGCCTCCAAGTCGTATTATCTCGCTATCGAAAACCGAGAGCACATGTCACTAAATGTGATATCAGATAAAAGTAACTGCTATCGAGCGACTTATACATCGACAACTGAAAAGTGAAGCCAAAATTCGACGAAGAATTAACCGAATTATAAAAATTCTTCATCATTCCTGTCTGCTATATGGAGCAGAAGCGTGGCCAAAGCATTTTTCAGGAGGATGGTTTTTTTGGGAGACTTAGGCTAATGACAGACGCACCTTTATTATCCAGTATGAAAAAGCAGCGCTTAGAGTAAATGAAAAAAAATTTCATTTACTTGGAAAGAGATCCTGATTACGAAAATGATAGGACTTTTTGTTAGTTCGCATCAAAAACACACTAAAACGGGTTGACGTTCCCTGACGAGAGGCGACGGCAAGCAGAAATTTATTTATTTATTTATTTTTTTTTTTTTTTTTAAATAACAAAATTATGTTATTTTAGGATTAAAACCCATGATCTTCCACAAATAAGCCTGCCAATGAATAAACGATAATGCGCTATAAAAAGTGGACTGGATGGTATTGAAACCAGTGTTCAAAACAGCCTGGTAAGTCTGATGCATATGAAATCAGAAAATAATTTCGGAATCTAATATCAGGCATTAAGAGATGATGCTCTCTTGATCTTGATCTTGATCAAGTCAAGTGAAAAAATTGGTTAAACTCCTATTTTTTGTTATATATTTTTCATATACGAGTATATTACCAGCACACACGACAATATATAATATTTATTTTTATTATTGAACTAGCTCTTATTTGTATGGCTTCAATAAGAATATTTACCTCGAGGTAGACAAACCACGCCATTCGGATCAATTCACAATAAAGTTAGTATGAGTATAGCTTGTAACCCACTGCCGCAGAATATTAAAAATGCGAAACGGACATACCTACGCATGATCTATACTTCTAGGTATACAAATAATTCTGACTTTTGCCAGTCTGTCCATGATACCTTTCCCGTTAAGAAAGAAGTACTCTGGCACCAAGTCCTCAAGACAAATGAATTCCAAATCATATATTGGCATTTTATTCAAAAATTTAACCAAACCGAACCATGAACCATGAACTAGAAGACAAAAGTTTTAAGTGAAAAGAACTTAAAATACGGTTTTTTTTCGAATAAGTGGCGAAGAGTAGTCTTCCTGTTAATCTAAGCAAAAATCGAACAACATAAGATCTTTCTGAATAAGTCAATCACAGATGCATTTCCCACCTAATTTTTTTTCGCACAACCCTTTCCAGGTAGCATAGAAACCAACTGATAAATTTTCAGTAAAATATGCGGGGAATTATTGGAGATCACCTCCAAAAAAAATACAAATAAAAATTTTTAAATAAAAATAATATATAGAAGATATGCTTAAATAAGCACAATTGGTTTCCGAACTTAAAATAAATCAATTTTTTACTTTAATCCTATTTTTAATACACATATGCCCGAAATATCATGAACAAATTTTATTTATTCATAAAACCAAAATAAGCGCCAAAATGTAGGCAACGTTATTCTGAAAAGTTAAAACTAAAGTGGAAGGAGTTCCCTTTCACAAAAAGCTAAAAAAAAACTTACTTAAAAGTTTCTCCAGATATACTGTCCTATATGAGTATAACGGTATAAGCAAATACATACCTCTCTGAACCAAAAA
Organism: Ceratitis rosa; assembly: GCA_037013455.1. Lineage (NCBI taxonomy): Eukaryota > Metazoa > Arthropoda > Insecta > Diptera > Tephritidae > Ceratitis > Ceratitis rosa. The sequence goes on along the minus strand of JAWMAG010000001.1, from coordinate 12,745,335 downwards.
TAGCATAATAATCGAAATAAAGCATACTAAACAAAATGTCTTAAAAGAAATACTTTTTCACATCAATTACTTAACGTCGCTTAGCACACGAATTATTTAAAGAAACTTTATTTATTTTAACTCATACAAACATATATGTAAACATATATATATGCAAAATGTTTAACGTTTCTTAAACTCTGTTTCTTTAGCACTTTACAAGTATTTGGCTTTCACCGATATTACTTTCGTCTTACTTTTGCTTTATTTTCTTAAGTAATGTATTTTTAAAATGTTTAGTTTATTCCTTTCAAATAATTCAGACTACAAACACACTTTGTAAAGCCTTTTTGACACACTCACCTACATACATATGGTATGCCAATACCATTTAACTCACTTTCAATACACTCAAAGGCATGAATTATGTGGAAATCATTTAAGAATTGCAACATAATAATATGGCATATACATGAATACTCATAAATAGGTATACATAAATATTGATGCCCCTATATACAATATACTTATGTGTGTAATTTACCTGCGAGGCTGCTTCGAATATTGGCAATTGCAGAATCTCACGATGTAAATGCATGGAAACATCACCGCGTAGCTCTTCGGGGAATTCGCGTAGCGTCTGAAAATTGTAAATATACAAAACACAAGTATATATATATTTATATTTAATGTAGAAATTGACATGGCAAATAAATGTTACATATATCTGACTAAATTTGTTTGTATTTGTGGTAGTGTGTGGTTCTATATAGTTTGCAATCGTTTAATATGCTATAAAGTATAGATGTATGTATATGTGAGTTATTGGTATACAAATATTACGCGCAGCTATATGTAGATGTACATACGAGTATGTAAATGTGCTCAGCAAAATTTGTATATAAACCGCACACTTTTAGTCACTATGTAACTGCTGTTTGTTGCTTTAGGTGGCAATTTGACATAACTTGTCACCGGAAGTGTCAGCTGTTCATACAATTGGTTGCGCTATGGCAAGTATGCTTGGTTGGGAAATTGTTTGACTTTCTTAAAACAAATCATATGCAGAGACTTCAAAGAAACTTTATCAAGGATAAGCTGTTTAAAAAAGGTTGTCAACAGTGTGTGCTATCGTGCTCCATTCCTTGTGAGACCAACATCCAAAGTTATGGAAAATTTATTCTAAATTAATTCTGCTAATTTTGGTCATCCCCTGGCAAGGAATATCACATCCTCCAACTGTACTTTTGATAAGAAATAAGTAGCTCTCCAAAAAAATCCATCAGTTTTTCTGAAGTGGCTTAGCGTAAGTTATTGCTCTCTCTGTTTTATTGGAAAAAACATTCAAGATGCCCACCAAAAGTTTTATATAAACCGCCTCGCCTCAGCGGAATCCTTTTCAGCATAGTACTATAATAGATTAGAGTATTTTTTCTTGGTATTAGCTCACTTAGATCACCGAATGTGTGCAGTTGCCAAAATTTAGTAAACGACATATCTCCACCCTCGCTTTTTTCTGAAGCCTCTACAGTTTGCCAACCCTAGGATGCTTAAACCTACTCCTCCAAAGTACATGGTATACGCAGAAGAAGCATCATAAGGTTGCAGGTTATTATCTGCACTACAGTAGGTACACTTGATCGTAGTCCCAGCTTGTCTTTGTGTCCCTCGTTTTGAAGATGTCTCGCAAAATGATAAAAAAATATATTTTCTTTTTAGCTAGATGAGTCCTCGCCGGCTTCTATTATTCCATTTATTGGGCCATATTATTTTGGTCTCATTGCAAATATTTACAGTAGGAAATTTTCAGCTAACCGTAAAATAACCAATTATCTAACCATTAGCCTAGAAATAGAGGACGACTTGGCAAAACTATTTATTTACCTATTTATTGTGACAAGTTTTAAGATCTTATAGACACTAAGCAAACAATTAAGTTAAATTAATAAATAAAAAATTAGGTTTTAAATATTTATTTAAAATATTTAACTAAATCCCTCATCCTTTATGATAAAGGCGAAGATGAAAACATGTTTCTTTTCTTTCCAGCCCATCCTGTAACTCGTTACATGATATGTTTATGTCTTGACCCCTTAGTATACGAGGGCCGGCTGATAGTCTAACGACTTAAGGTAGTTAGAGATGACAGATCATCTCGTTGCTGATAAAACTAATTGTGGGAGTCATTATTAGCATAAATAACACAACTTTTTTTATTAGGTTTATTAGCATTTCGTTCCTGGAACAAGCAACCACACTATGTTAACGGAAACTGGAAATTCTCGCAATTTCCGTGTAAAAAAGGGAGTACGCAGAAAAAAATTTTGGAAGAGATATCATCGGTTTTCCTGAAGAACCTGCGCCTTCATACAATATGGTGAAAGAATGAGCAGTTCTACAAGGAAAACATATCTGTAAAGATGAGCCCCACTCGGGAGCCCAGAGACGGTCGTGATCGAAGAAAATGTTCAGAAAGTCGAACATTTAGTACTGACTGTTTGAAGAATTAAATTGTGGCATATAGTAGAAGGATTACAAATTAGCAAAGAACGAGCTGAAGAGATTTTGCATGAACATTTGAGTATGAAAATAAACTAGTGCGCTTTGGGTATTACGAACGCATACACCGCTCGACAAGCAGCGACTTTTGGAAAGTTGTAAAGCTTTCTTGGAATTTTGCAAACGCATTGTAATAGTTGATGAAACCTGGATTCGCCTGTATGAACCCGGGTCCAAACAGGAGTCGATTCAGTGGATAAAAAAGGAGCTAAGGACATTAAAAATATTTAACATGGAATAGCGTGGGAGTTTTATTAAGTGATTACTGGCCAAAGGGAACAAAAATAAATAATATAGCGGTATTACGCTAATTCGTTGAGTCAGGTGCTTAAAACAATCATACAGAGAACATGTAGCAATATAGCATTTAAAGTGCTGTTTCTTCAAGACAACTCACTCGTTCACACCGCTCTGGTGGCAATAGATGCCTTAAATGCTACTGAACTTACAAAAATTGGCCATCCACCTTATAGTTTGCACCTGGCTCCCAGTGACTCTTTCCTTTTTTCAAATTTTTCAAACGACAGTGAGATAAAAGCGACCGCAGAAAACCATTTTGAAGAGAAATCTAAAGAATATTTTTTTAGTGGTATAAGGCATGGTATTCACGATGTGAAAAGTGTATTTCACTTGGGGGATACTTATCAGCGGTCCCTCGTAAATATCAGTTGAATGTGCAAATTTTGGTATTACTGTATACCCTTAGCTCCTTGTGTTCTTTGTCTCTCGTTAAGTCACTGTATGTTAAACGCGATTCCTTATTATCAATAGGGAGCCTACACAAGAAGATATTCATAGCCTGATTTGTTATGGTCCGTAATGCTCTACTAATGTAGTGGACAGCACTCTTCTCTACTACAGCTATTAACTACTACAATATTACTCTGTAGAGAAGTATGGGTCATATGTACGCCAATTCTGTCCAATCGCGCTTTTGTGGGTATACAGACCGATAGATGCTTTCCACATAGTTTTCACCGAATTCTGAGGCCAGCTTGATTATTTGTTTATAAATGTTTATGTGAGTTTCATGCATTTTATAAACTTGTATTATACAACTGAGAGCACCAAACTCACTTCAACTGCGAGATCGTACATTTTCATTTTAATTTAAAAAAAATTGGACTGAAAATTTAGAAATTTTGAATTTAGAATTTTGGATATCTCTTGAATTTTCTTAAGTGTACCATAGATAGATATCTTTCATACTGGGTCCGAAAATTGTTCATAAAGCCTTAATATCGCTCCATTATCTGGGTTATATAATTATAGAGATTCTGGAAACGAACAGTGGGCAGATTGTTCGGATCCTCAAGACTTACTTATAATGTGGACTGTATGATGAAACTCGCATGTGTGGGGGAACGGGCGAAAAGTTATCAGTCTAGCACAGACTTTCATACAAAAATTTTAAAAATTTCCAAAACAATATATATTTTACTTTGCTTGAGAAAGAGCTTTCAAGTTAAATTCAATGTCGGATCCATCTATAGACAGCCATACACATTAAACCACTCAGAAATTTATGAATAGGCCAAGGCCAAGCGGCTTCCTTTAAACTGCCAAATCCTGCTACTTCAGGAGTTTTTTTTCTATTGTTTGTACTTCAGGGAGACATTCAAGAAACTAATACAAGCATGACTTTAAGACAAGCATATTTTCATCTTTTTATTTATGTAATTATTACAGTTCACATCAAAATATATTTTACGCTTGTCTAGACTTTGTTCCTCTTAATAAAATTTTTACTTACATTCTTTCCAAATTTCGCTTATTATTTTCTTATTTTTTAGGGCGCAAATTTCTATCGAAAAATCAAAAAGGCTCAATTTATTTTCAATATAATATTACATATTGCAATTCCAATCAAATCGAATCGAATTCGCAAAATTGAAATGAAATGATGTTGAAATGGTATCTTTTTTATATTTTTCGAATTTCGTGTTTATCGCATAATTCTGCACACATCAGTGGAGAAATAAACGTATTTTTGTTAGTGTATGTGTGCAGCGGGTAAAATGTAGCACAATTCGTTGTAGGTTGTAGGAGAATCTAGAAGACCTGTGTAATGCTCCACTGCTTCCGAAGATGTGTAGATATATTTGAAGAAGAAGAAGAAGAAGAAGAAGAATATCAATGCCTTTGAGCTGCCGCTTTCTCTCCTAGAAATGCATTCAAATGCAAACTCATTAAAACGCGAAAGCAAATGTATGATTGTTTTATAATTTCAGCACCAAAAAAAGTACAAAAAATTGTGTCAGAGATATAAATTAATGAAAAGAATTATTGCAAGAGTAATCGAAAGAGTGTAAAAGGAAATTTATTATTTGCTAATATGATCAAAGGAAGGCACTTCCTTACACGTTGCTGTTGGCAAATGCAACAAAAAATATTATTTTTTTTCACATATTCTTCAGAAAAAAGAAAACGTTTTAAGCTTTTAAACTATATCGAACTTCGGTACCACAAAAATTTCAAATATTTAAAAAAATATATTTTTGTAAAAATTATGCACTCGCACTTTTTTCTTATTGTACAAATATTTTATTATATATTATTATTTTATTATATATTTATATTTTATTTTATTTTATTTTATTTTATTTTATTTTATTTTATTTTATTTTATTTTATTTTATTTTATTTTATTTTATTTTATTTTATTTTATTTTATTTTATTTTATTTTATTTTATTTTATTTTATTTTATTTTATTTTATTTTATTTTATTTTAATTTATTTTATTTTATTTTATTTTATTTTATTTTATTTTATTTTATTTTATTTTATTTTATTTTATTTTATTTTATTTTATTTTAACTTCTTTTATTTTATTTTATTTTATTTTATTTTATTTTATTTTATTTTATTTTATTTTATTTTATTTTATTTTATTTTATTTTATTTTATTTTATTTTATTTTATTTTATTTTATTTTATTTTATTTTATTTTATTTTATTTTATTTTATTTTATTTTATTTTATTTTATCGTTTTTATATTATTAGATTTTATTTTATATTTTAATATATTTTTTGAATTTTCGTTCAACAGCGCCTAGTATTGGATGAGTGCATAAGTTCGTGCCCGATTTCAAGTGCAAACTAAAATTGAAACTTTTTGAAGAAAGCGCTTTTATTAATCAATTATGTATTCGCCATCATGTTCGGCAATCCACTCCCAACATTCAACCAATTTACGGATGCCTGATTCATAGAAATCGCGCGGTTTCTCGTTGAAAAAGGTATCAAGGTGGTTTTTGACGTCTTCCACATTTTTAAATTTTTTTCCATTCAAATTGTTCTGCAGCGATGGAAACAAATGATAATCAGAAGGTGCAATGTCGGGTGAATATGGGGGATGCGGCATGATTTCCCAATTCATCTCCTTCAGTTTGGCCAGGGTCGGTTTTGCAACATGTGGCCTGGCGTTGTCATGATGGAAAAGAACTCCTTTGCGATTGGCCAAAATCGGACGTTTTTCATCAATTGCTTTCTTCAATTCGACCAATTGCTGACAATACTTGTTGGCAGTGATCGTTTCTCCAGCTGGCAAGAGCTCAAAATAGATCACGCCTCGGATATCCCACCAAATGCACAGCAGTACCTTCATCGGATGCAATCCACCTTTCGACATCGGTTCCGCCCCTTCGTGTGCCTGTTTCCATGTTCTTTTGCGTTGAACATTGTTATACAGGACCCATTTTTCATCACCAGTCACGAGCCGATCCAAAAAAGGTTCGTTTTTGATCCGTCGAAGCAAAGAAATTGCTGTTGACATACGGTCCACTTTGTTCTTTTCACTCAACTGATGTGGCACCCATGTATCGAGCTTCAAAGTGTACCCAACCTTTTTTAAACGACGAAACGCAGTTGATTTGTTGACGTTCAATTCACTGGCAACCTCTTCCGTCGAAATACGTGAGTTATTCGCAACTAAAGTCCTTAGAACATCGTCATCAAGCTCAGAAGGCCGTCCACTGCGAGGTTGATCTTCGAGGTTAAAATCTCCAGAACGAAATTTCGCGAACCATTTCCTTACTGTGCGGAGTGCTGGAGCACGGTCCAAATAAACTTCGCGAATATCTATAGTTGCAGCGCCCACTGTTTTTCCTTTGCGGAATTCGTATAACATAATATGACGCATATGATCTTTTTCGTTGTTCATCTTCCATGCGTCTTTTCACTAAGCAACTCAAATCAAAATGAAGTTATTTTACAATATTGATTTACAGTTCACCTTTCCAACGATATATAATATGTATATATTTCTTTCACTAGCGCCACTCTCATACGATTCGTACGGCATCCAGCGGAATCGGGAACGAACTTATGCACTCATCCAATATATAAACTAAACAAATAAAATAAATTTTTGCTATAATAACAAGAACATCGCAGCCAATTCCGCAGGTCTCTATGTTCCTATAATTTTGCAGTGGTACAACCAAATTTCGAGCTGCTACACTTGATAACGACTTTACGAAACAACATCTACGAGTATATCTGGATTTGTTTATTTTATGCTAATATTATTCGATAGCTTTCTCTTAACTATATTTATAAAGAGGTCAACTATCACTTCAGGTTATGGTAATGGTTACGCCATTGGCCCTTGTCAAAACAATGCTACACGTATGTACAAATACTGCTAAGGAGTAATTCAGTTCATGTAATAAAATGCTATAAATTAATTTAGTTGTAAAAAGTATTGTGCCATTTCACGCCCCATATCAGCAACCAAAGACTAGTTCCCCCAGTCTACACACTGAATCAAACAAGAGAATGTTCGATTTCTCCCCTGAGATTTTTGCTAAATTTTCCTACCCTTTGTCTCTACTGAAAATCTAAAAGTTTTTCTTTTGTATTGTGGTGGTGCTTAGTACATGGACACTAGCAAATAAACCTACATACATACATACATACGTGTATGTTTCAGTAAATATATGTTAATATATACAATTTGTGTAGGTTATTATGTAAGCAACAGGCGACGGAAATTACCAAGTTTGGCATACGTTGCTTACACTATACGGTTGTCTGGGTGTCTCGAAATATGTATAAATGTGTATATGTAGGTACATGGATAGAAGCAATATTTTCCAGCAAATTAACTGTGCCATTGGCTGTTGATTTAAGTAACCTTTATACAATACCATTACAAGTGCAATAAGTGTTGATAGGAAATAGATATTCATGTGTTGCCTGATGTTCAAACACACTCATGATGGTTAAGATAAATTGTTATTGTAAAACTTTTGTTTCGCATGTAAATATTTTTGTTTTTCCTTTTCTTTAGTCAACGGAAGTTGGTCATTTACAGTGCCATCAAGAGCGTGAGAAATTCCTATAGAATTTTACGATTTTCTATGTTCGACGATTGACTTGTCTTGATTTGAGGATTTCTATTTTTTTTGTTTTTTTTTTTTATTGTGGGCTGCTGGTGTTTTCCTTTTTACTTTTACTCTACTTCGCTCGATTTAAGTTTATATACACATTTCTGTTACTGATGGAGTAGTTGGAAGTGCTAAATAGGGTCATGTCGGTATACATATTGTACATCCAGCGGTCAGTTTCAACAGAATTTATATGGGTGCTGGTGCTATCAACCACCATTAATCCCGCGCTGTTATCGGCAGATATTTTTTTGAATTTAAATCGGTGAGTAAAGTGAGAAAACAATAAATTGCAGAGAAGTTGAAATGACGAAAAAATGCCATTCTGTTTTGTAATTATGAAAAATACACTTACGGAAATGATTTTGTTTCCTTTTGGCGGTAATTAATCGAAACAAAATGAAATTAAATCCACACAAGTTTGTTGTTAAAAATAATTTTAAAATGCCTGCTTGCAATGATATTAACAGCACGTTTTGTAACAATTAACATTATCTGTTAACGCTTTAACATGATCTGTTATCGATTTAACATTATCTGTTAACGCTTTAACATTATCTGTTATCGATATAACATTATCAGTTAAGGATTTAACATTACCTGCTATTGTTTTAACATTATCTGTTATCGATATAACATTAACGACCGCATTTCGTTTCTGGTAAAAACGAAATAAAATTTATTTTGTTAACTGCTTTAAGGCTTACATCTAGAATTATTTCAACCGAATCGATGGAAATTCGTTGATTAACGTGAAATTTATAAAAACAATTTAAAATTTAAAATTAACATTCAATTCAAAGGTCATAGGGAGATAAGCCTTGTGATTCGACCCTAAAAAGGTATAAGGTTTATCATTTCAGGGCATGTGTCTACCAATAAATTACTTGGATATAAGTTTAAGATCACCATTTATTATGGTTTTCGAAAAAAAATAAAATTTTATATACACCAAAAACAAAATCTTTTTCTCACGACCTGTTAGTAAAGCATTTAATTTAAAATTCGGTTATGTTATAGACCAAAATAGTAGCTTCTTGGACAAAAATCAAAAGCTTTATCGGCCAAAATACAGCTTAAAAAAGAGTGAGGTTATGTTCAAAATTTTCGTTATTTAAATTTTTAAAAATGTGAAAATTCTGTAACAATTTTGAAATAATTATTTTTTAATTCCTCATTATTTTTCCTATCGACTAAGAAGTAATTTTAGTATTCATACATATTAAAGAAACTTAGAAACCGATTTGTTTGAACAAAAATCGATTACTTTTTATGATTTTGCTCTTGAATTGAAACAGATACATGCATCCAATATAGAAAACAAATTTCCTAGAAATTTCTAACATTCATCAATTATTGTTTAAAGTTTTTTTTTTGAGGACAAATAAAAACTCACTTAAGCGCAAGGGACCCTTTCTTGCTGTCAAATTCCACAATAAATTATAACTTGTTGGCAGCGTGAAAAATAAGAGCAAAAGACCAAAAAAAAAGGGGAAAAAAATCTAACAAAGAAGAGTCATTCACATTTGACAGTCTTGACGAAACCCCATACATACCCAAATAAAAAAATAGTCAGCGACACATTCCACATTTGGCCTGCTTTTTGTACGAAAAGACAAAAAACATTCCTGAGATGACACGCCACATAGCTGATGTCCCATAGCAAGACACTCAAGTGTCAAATGCATAAAAGTATATACATATTTAAATATCATATAGTATAATGTAAAACCCGCATCATTTACACTTTATGTAAATCTAAGCAAAAACACAAATATACATACATACTATATACGAGGATGACACAGTGAAAAGGTTAAAACTAAGCCACAATAAAAAAGTGTTTGAAACCAAAAAACTGAATAAAAGTGAAAGTAAAAAAACAAAAGACCAGTCCAGACTGGCATTTTTTAAAACAAAAAAAGAAATTTCTGCAACGAACTCACTTTACATATGTATATACAAATGTACCTATATGTAAATATGTATGTGTAGAAAATATTAGAGAATATGAACCACCCATTATGTACTCGTACATACTATTGTATCAAACGAGCCTTGTGGCCAGAGTTGCCATTACTAGCCACAGTGGCGTTATGCAAAGCATGAACCGCAGACGGTTTGTTAGTAGTAGTTATTACTTTTATGTTGTTCTATGTGTATGCGTACATGGTTACATTTGTGTTGGCACTTTTGTGGTTGTCTGCCATAAATATGCGAAGCATTAACCAAGACATTTATGTACTAAATATTTTCTTTCCTTTTCTTTTGGTTGTTGTGTGCGTGTCGTGTGTATGTGTGAGTGCCTAAATTAGTATTGTAAATAGGTAGTAAAATAGTTGAGTTGTTCTCTCTTAACACTTTTATGTATATACATATAATTTTATGTGCAAATGCACACTTACCTCATAAATATCAATGCCATGGTTGAGTGACCAGGATGTCTGAAAGTAATCTTCAATCCTTTGTTTCAGTTCTTTGGGCATCTGCTTGATGATTGTTGCAATGCAGTGTAAGAAGAAGCAGACAAATATTTCCAATTGATGCATAAGTTGGTTGAAATGAAAAGAATTTGAATATAAATAATTTATTAAATTTTCATATATTTATAAACTTTTGTAGATAACACAAACTGACGAAAATTATAATAAAATATTCCATTTACTTAAATTTGTTGCAATAAATTTTTGAACTTCAGCTCATCAAAAATTAAACTCAATTTAATTGGTTCTTGCGCATTGAATTAGCATTTATTTTTTTGCTATGTGAACTAATATCAAAAATGTTAAAACAATATTTTTTTCGACTCGGACCCGCCCGAAAAGCGCGCCTGATTGATAATCGAAAAATCCAACAGTTCGGTGGCTTAAATCCACTGCCAATCCGGACTGCACTGAACCCGATAGCGAATGCGGAAGGTCGAAGTCAAGTCGAATATATTAGCTGTTATGTGAACAGACCCCCTTGTTAATAGAAAAATCGTTGAATTAACATCCCTGTTGTTTCAACAGACCATAACTGCTAAATATTGTCAGAAATCAATGTCAAATAAGAGTATAAACTATTAATATGAATGACAATCGGAGAACTTATATATCTGTTATAAGATTTCTGGCCGTTGTTATTTCTCTTCACAGTTCTGTTGATCAATAACATAAATATCTGTTAAAGGATTTACTATGGTAAATTTGAACAGAAGTCAATGTTGAACCAACAAATAGAGCAGTTTAACTAACAGCAAATTTATTAAGTCTTCTGGAAAGAACTTAGTATAATATTAATGTGTATATTTGACAGACCGTTTGTTAGTTTTACAGAAAATCTGTTATATTTTTAACCAACAGAGCGCCATCTGTTAAATAAACAGATGAATCATTGGGACGTTATTTACATCTAAGCCATATTCCAAAATATACTTAACATTCCCTGCCGAAGAGCGACAGGTATTGGAATAATTAATTTTCTATAATTTGGGACTCAAACCCTGGCCTCCAAAATGGCAGTACACAATGCCAAACACTTGGCTATTGCGACCACTATCTGTGAACTTGAGATCGAATATTTATAGAATATCTAGACAAAATTTGGTGCTGCTTAATGATATGACTAAAATTTACTAAGACCTAAAACATTATTTTCTGAAAAAATAAAAAAAAATCTACCTATAAAAAATGATTGCTTAACCTAGAACAAAATTTTAGGATTTAATTAGCTTCCTTCTAAGTATTCAACAATAATATACTAACATTCCTGTACACCCTTTCCCTTGGTTGTGCTTTTCCTAAAAAAATGCCATAAAATACATCCCTCCTGTGAAAAGCCGATAAGCCAGCTGGCGGTCAATGAACAGATGAGTATCTAATTTCGGGTTATACCGTAAGTAAGCTTATTTTACTTGCTGAAAAAGCAGTCAAAGCGGCTGAAAAAATTAATTTAGTTTATGGGCCCGAACGTGTAGCACAAAAGTGGTTTGCTAGGTTCCGTTCCGATAATTTCGATGTCAAAGATGCACCACGCGTCGGGAGGCCTGTCGTCGAAAATCGCGATAAAATCATGGAAATAGTGGAAACAGATCGTCACGTGAGCACTTATTTAATTGCTGAGGAACTAAAGATAAGCCAGAAACCATTTGCATAACCTTGGATTCAAAAAGAAGCTCAATGCTTGGGCGCCACACGAACTAACGTAAAAAAACATGATGGACCGAATTTCCATCTGCGAATCGCTGCTGAATCGCAACAAAATCGACCCATTTCTGAAGCGTTTGGCGACTGGCGATGAAAATTCGACCACTTACGACAACGTCAAGTGAAATCAGTCGTGGTCGAAACGCGGTGAGCCGGCGAAAGCGGTGGCCAAGCCAGGATTGACGGCCAGTAAGGTTTTACTGTGTGTTTGGTGGGATTGGCAAGGAATCATCTACTACGAGCTGCTCTCCTATGGCCAAACCCTCAATTCAGGCCTCTACTGCCAACAACTGGACCGAAGGCAGCACTCGTCCAGAAGAGGCCATGTTTGATCAACAGAGGTCGAATTGTGTTCCATCAAGACAACGTCAGGGCACATACGTCTTTGGTGATGCGCTCTGGTGCTCCAGGAGCTCAGATGGGAGGTCCTAATGCACCCACCTTATAGTGCGGACATGGCACCAAGTGACTACCATCTTTTCCTGTCCATGGCGAACTCGCTTAATGATGAGAAGTTGGCCTCAAATTGTAGTTAACCATAGAAACAATTCTTGTTTAATACGGAATGACTGTTTATGCATATCAGTGTTTGTAACCTTCACACATTAAAATCACTACACGTGTCGCTTACAGGTGCTTTGGAGATTATTAAGTTCTCTTTTGTCACATACTTAACCTCAAACGCGTGACACACGTGCCATTGCCACTTGGCACATTTAACAATTTGAAAGTTGCACTGCGTGATTGATATCACATTTCGTGCATTAGTTTCAGCTAAAACATCTAAACATCTAAACAAGAAGTAAAAGTATAAACAATAGTGGCCAGTAAGCCGCCGAAGAGAGTGGCAAATATTTAGTGCGACATTAAAAGGGGCAAATTACTGATGAGAAGAGCATACATTTATTATCGCTATGACATTCCAAAACAAAATGTACAAAGTTGGAAATTCATTCTCTATGCTGACAAACACATATGTACGCTCATATATAACGCTTCCAACTCTCTATGGCATGCCACTGCTGCTGCTCAACAACGAACAACGAATTCTTCAGGTGTCACTTCGAAATTTCCACATCATTGCTTCCTGTTCCAGTTGGCACGTGTATATATGTGATTTTGCAAGGGGAATGCATATAAGACTCACACTTTTAGTTGGGAAAAATGTTTTTTGTTTTGGTTTTTGCTACACGTTGCCTCGAGTCAAGTTGCAATAAAAATAAATTGGTGCAGATTGTAAGAACCCATGGCAGGGCGTTCGGTGTTGTTGACGATAATGATGCTGCACTTCAAACGCAGACAAGTAGACAGCCAACAGCCAACAGCCAGTTAAGTGAGTTAACATTCATATGGGTCACTGGCGTTGGGCAGCCGATTTAAACACATGAGTAAATATATTCACAACTATGGAAGGCGGTGAATGCAGTTACATACTGGCAGACACAGCAGTATATGTATATATGTATATACAAGTTATCTGCATGAAATTGCTCTTTCCAACGCCAAACGCGCCCTTTATTGCTTGACTCGACTGGTTCTGCATCCTTGCAAGGCCACGCAATTTAATTTTACTTCGATTATCGGTAAACCATTACAAAATACAAAAAAAAACAAAAAAAAAATGTAAGCAAACAACAACAAGCAATAACAAGAAAATGCTTGTTGAACAGCAACAGCAGTAATTTCTGGTATTTTCATCGTTTCTTTGCAAAAAAAAAAAAGCACGCAAATATATATAGCATATGTTTGTGCGTGTGCATATTAGGTGTGATGGGTTTTCACTGTAACATTAATTTTCTCCGAATGAGTCTAACAATGCCGATAAATGTTTAGATCACAATGAAAAATGAATTTCTTGCTCTAATGTGACTATTTCAGGTGGTACTGAGTGGTTCTCGAGAGTCAAAGGTTAAAGAGTCCATGTAAGAAGATGAGTTTATGGCAACCAGCATGCCAGAAATGTCTAGAACTGAGTACGAGCACCGTTAATTGGGTATATAAGAGTGCGGTCAACACGGCGGGAAGACAGTTACGAAGTAAACTCGTTTGTTGTTGAAAGGTCAGTACAAATGGCAAAAAATGAAATCAAATAAAATGAAATGAAAAACAATAAAATAAAACAAAATAAAATAAAATAAAATAAACTAAATATACAAAATAAAATATAAAAAATAAAATAAAATAAAATAAAATAAAAAAAATAAAATAAAATAAAATAAAATAAAACAAAATAAAATAAAATAAAATAAAACAAAGTAAAATAAAATAAAACAAAATAAAATAAAATAAAAAAAAATGAAATAAAATAAAATAAAATAAAATAAAATAAAATAAAATAAAATAAAATAAAATAAAATAAAATAAAGTAAAATAAAATAAAATAAAATAAAACAAAGTAAAATAAAATAAAATAAATTAAAATAAAATAAAATAAAATAAAATAAAATAAAATAAAATAAATTAAAATAAAATAAAACAAAATAAAATAAAATAAAGTACAAAGTGAAAGTAGTAGAATGTGGAAGTCGTTGTGTATAGTAAAGAAAATTGTGATTTATTAATTAAAAATAGACGTTGATTGTGTTTTTAGAATTAAGAAATAGCACAATGCAATGATCGAACTCGAAGGAGGACATTTCAGTTGCTCATAACCGAACCGAAGTACATATGTTTGCATATTGCACAGAGAGAATTCTATTCTATTCTATTTAATCCTTTTATTAAGTTGAGAGAGGGCTGATAGAATCGAAAATTACTTGTAACCCTTGATTTAAAGTGAAATGCAGAGAAATGTCTATATAAAACAACTTGAAAAAGATCTGATGAATCTTAAATAGCATCTAAAAACATAATGCCAATGGAGTGATTTCAGAATTTCATAGGTTAAGTTAGATTAGGTAAATCTGGTCGATCTAAAAGTTTGCCTAATGGTAACCCCTTCGAGTTGGTAAAGGTATGCAATTCTAAAATTTGCGTACTCACGCTGAAAAGGTCATAAGAAAGTGCATTAATGATTCCAACTCCTTTTCCAAACAATTACGACAATGAGGAATCAGAAGAATGTAAAGTATTACCGCGTAAATTCCCGTCGTAATGTACAGTCATAATTCCCATTATGAGCGAAAATGTTGATTCTGGTATGGAAAGGAGTTTTTCTGACTATCCACAGCCCCCCTTTGGATCAAAAGGATTTCGCAATAACGTATGTTAAGGTGCGAGCATAACGTTGACTGAGGGGTTTAAGTCCCACAAGTCCCGAAGCAGATCGTATGCTGACCGAGAGCGCTCATTCGCGCTTAGCCAGCACATCATCATTGGAATTCCATAGTAACCTAGTGCCCCCATGATTTTAAGTCAGAAATAGTCGACGCCAAACTGGATTTACCATGTGTCTACCACTTTCTTGATAGCAGCATGATCTGCCTGAAAAATATGTATATGCTAGCCAAAAAATGTTGTGAATGTATGTAAGGTAGTTGTGGCTACCTTAGAAACAAGTTGAGTGTATTCCATTTTCCCATAACAGTTTTCTTCTTAATTCAATTTTTTTAGTGAATATTTTAAAATATTTAAAACTTTGTGGTTTTCATGTAAATAAATTTAAAAACTCCCCTAATAACGAAATATACATCTTAACTTCTCATATTCACACAGCTGTACATATACATACATATGTGCTAGCTAAGGTTTAAGTTGCATTGTTTTTATTAAGCCACTGTAATTACTGTCATCAGCAACGGACATGTCAGTAATAAATACAACAAGAAAAACAACAACAATGCTAACAAGAGCAATAAATACCAATCCTCATCGTGGACCAGAACAAAAGCAACAAAAGCGAATGAAGCCCTCGAATGTATGCATGTCCCACTGCTTGCAGCAAATTTTACGGTATGCAATTCCCAGAATTTTTGCAAAGCAAATTTCTCCGTTTTTTCGTAAATACATAGCAGATTCCCATACATAAATATATACCCAGTTGCAATATAATTTTGTTATGTTAGCTACGTTTAGTCTTAAATTCCAATGGCACTTTCGCAGAATTTATAAACGAAGCATGGTGCATACTTTCTAATGTTTAAATTATTTTTAATAAGAGCAATGGAATTTTATTTGCAACTTTTTAGCGATAAATATTTAGAAATTATAGAAAATTTAGTAAAAAAAAACTTTTATATTTTTTAATTAGTGGAAAATATTTTTCGGCAAATAAGTGAAAAATTGTTGAAGCGAATTTTGGTCGAACTCCAAATTGCTCCAAATGCAGTATGCGTTTTGACGTTCTTTCAATAAACGGAATTAGATAAGTATAAACTACTTCAGATAAAATACGTACCAAACCTCTTTATTATTTATTTTATTTTATTTTATTTTATTTTATTTTATTTTATTTTATTTCATTTTGTTTAATATTATTTCATTTTATTTTATTTTATTTTATTTTATTTTATTTTATTTTATTTTATTTTATTTTATTTTATTTTATTTTATTTTATTTTATTTTATTTTATTTTATTTTATTTTATTTTATTTTATTTTATTTTATTTTATTTTATTTTATTTTATTTTATTTTATTTTATTTTATTTTATTTTATTTTATTTTATTTTATTTTATTTTATTTTATTTTATTTTATTTTATTTTATTTTATTTTATTTTATTTTATTTTATTTTATTTTATTTTATTTTATTTTATTTTATTTTATTTTATTTTATTTTATTTAATTTTATTTTATTTTATTTTATTTTATTTTATTTTATTTTATTTTATTTTATTTTATTTTATTTTATTTTATTTTATTTTATTTTATTTTATTTTATTTTATTTTATTTTATTTTATTTTATTTTATTTTATTTTATTTTATTTTATTTTATTTTATTTTATTTTATTTTATTTTATTTTATTTTATTTTATTTTATTTTATTTTATTTTATTTTATTTTATTTTATTTTATTTTATTTTATTTTATTTTATTTTATTTTATTTTATTTTATTTTATTTTATTTTATTTTATTTTATTTTATTTTATTTTATTTTATTTTATTTTATTTTATTTTATTTTATTTTATTTTATTTTATTTTATTTTATTTTATTTTATTTTATTTTATTTTATTTTATTTTATTTTATTTTATTTTATTTGATTTTATTTTATTTTATTTTATTTTATTTTATTTTATTTTATTTTATTTTATTTTATTTTATTTTATTTTATTTTATTTTATTTTATTTTATTTTATTTTATTTTATTTTATTTTATTTTATTTTATTTTATTTTATTTTATTTTATTTTATTTTATTTTATTTTATTTTATTTTATTTTATTTAATTTTATTTAATTTTATTTAATTTTATTTTATTTTATTTTATTTTATTTTATTTTATTTTATTTTATTTTATTTTATTTTATTTTATTTTATTTTATTTTATTTTATTTTATTTTATTTTATTTTATTTTATTTTATTTTATTTTATTTTATTTTATTTTATTTTATTTTATTTTATTTTATTTTATTTTATTTTATTTTATTTTATTTTATTTTATTTTATTTTATTTTATTTTATTTTATTTTATTTTATTTTATTTTATTTTATTTTATTTTATTTTATTTTATTTTATTTTATTTTATTTTATTTTATTTTATTTTATTTTATTTCACTTTATTTTATTTTATTTTATTTTATTTTATGTTATTTTATTTTATTTTATTTTATTTTATTTTATTTTATTTTTTTATATTATTTTATATTAATATATTTTTATTTCTAATTATATTGTTTTATTTTACTTAATTTTATTTTATTTTATTTTATTTTCTTTTATTTTATTATTTGTTATCGAAAAAAAAATAATTTTTTACTTCATCAAAAAAAATTTTATTGGTGATATCAATTTTTTGGCGTATAAAGATTTATTGTAGTCGTTAAAAACTTCAATTTTATTTGTCTACACATGTTGATATTGCGCGCATATGTAACACCTGTTCACACACGCAAATAAATTTCAAATTAAAATCACGCATTGTCACTCACCTGATGCAGCGCTATAAAATCCTTTAAGTCCCGCCATTTGCTCTCATACAACGAGCGACGTGAATACATGCGTTGAATTATCGCTGTCACATTACCGAACACGACGGCGTGCATTAATGCTGGTAAATACATCAGTGTTGGTTGGTGGGTGGGAGTTTATTAAACAATGTAAAATGGAAAGAAATGAAGCAAAGTTAAAGTAATCACAGTTAATTACTGTTTAAATTCATATGTAATTTTTTGGTCTTAAACTAACGCTGTTGAATATACGTACTTATGTATGTACAAATATCGCAGCGAAAAACTAGAGTAGTAATCCGAACCGATCCGAACTAGTTATTATAGAACTACTTAATTATTGGTTGACAAATAATTTAGAGATCACCATTAAAGTGAATAATAAAGTATTGACTTGGCTACAGAGATTTTCCTACAGCACACCACTTTTTAACTACGGCGCTACAGTGTTAAATTCTGTTGGTCTACACTACCTGGAAGTTGAATTGCATTTTACCCTATCGAGGAAGTATAGAATTTTATTTTACGACACCACTGAGGGGTTCTTTTGAAGCTTTTTTGGCTTTCAGTCTTGCCTTTAGTTCTTTTTTTTAGGATTTTACTAATGCTGGCACATGGTTTGAAAAGAAATCGTCGCTTATAAAATTGCGCAAAATTATGGAATTAGAGTTAGTACTAGTCGAAACATAAACTAGTACGAATCCACTTCGGAATTGGTAGCTTTACCTGCATAGTGTTTTCACATATTATGTATGTAATCACTACTAATTAGTGCGTAAAATATTCACTGTGGGCTTTAAAGCTTCAATCAAAGTGCTTACATATAGACATATACATACGTATGTAAATGCAATATGTACTACATACTTATACATATGTTTCTTATTAGTCATTTACGTGCAATTTACGAACTCTTTCTTACCTCCAATTAACATCATAATGATGGAGAAGACTTTCTCGGCTGTTGTATTCGCCGACACATTACCAAACCCCACCGATGTCAGACTGGTGAAGGTAAAATAAAGCGCTGTTGAATATGCCTCAGCATTGGTGATATTTGTTATTGGTATTTTCAAACGCTCAGATAGGGCGTGCATCCAACCTGAGAAAAGAAAATGAAAGAGATATAATTTTTTTTTTTTTAAAATAATATTAATAATAATATTTTTTGTTTAAATTAGTGCTCAATAGCAGAAATTTCCTTTTCTGTGATTAACATAAAGAGTCGCTGTAAATTGGATTAGTGTTTATGTTGATTTATTTTTAATAACAGAGAATGTTAATCTCAATGTTAAGCAATAACATGCTAATGTTAGGAATAGGAAAGAGTCTAGTTGGTGTTGATATATTGTGAGGATAAAGATCTATTGTCATGATGAAAACATGTTTTTAATAAAAATAGCCTTAAATACAATTTTTACATTAAATATGTTTACTTTAAAAAAATAAAGTGAAATATTGCAACCTGACATAAAACTAAAGGTGGTCGGGAAAACTTTTATTGTATTTAGAATCACTCTTGAGAAAGAGAACCTTTAAAACATTCTCGCGTCTAGTTAGTCGGTGAATAAGTAACAAATATGCAATTTGAGGCGGCATAGCTGGATTTCCAATTAATTCCTAATAATTTCTCAATTTTTCCGTGGAAATATCAAGACTATAATGTAACTATCAAAAACCAGAAGCAGAATTCACAGTAAAACTCGCAGTCTGCTAGAAATTAAAGTAGTCCATTCTAGATTAATTTCTAGATCACCAAACCTATTTCTCACCGACGTAAGGTCCTCGAAGCTTTTTCTAGATTCTTCCTTTTTTTCATAAGCCTCGAGTTTTGAGTAATTCACTATGCAAAAATTAGACTTCCGACCACCAAAGGTATCATCATTTGTCTTGGATGATAAGTTCTTATGGTATCGTACATACCACAGATCTGTTGGCAGAGTACTTGAAATATCCTTGCGAGAGGCGACCAGGACTCGAAACCTGGCCTTCCAAATGGCAGTATGCAATTCTAAGCACTCGGCGATCCTGGATACACATGAAGTGTAATGGGGTGTAGTCAAGCTTCTGGATATGTAGTCGCGGAACGATACTCAATTCCTACTCTTGCGTCCACGTCGCGCACCTTGGAAACGGGAGCAACTTTCGTGCAAGATGCGGTAACCAACCCGTGTGGAACCTTGCGTCACGCCTAATGAGAGAGGAACCTTCAGTGGAGCCGACTTATTCGGTTTAAGGGTTCACTGAAGCCTAAATGCAGCGTCTGTTCACCAAAGGTGCGGCTGCGTGCGGTGTAAAAAATTTAAACTTATTCGTCTAGCAAGGTTGAGCGCTGGGTAGAAACCAACTCCAATGAAAAGAAAAACAACGCTTCAGATGATATACCTCTTTTTTTGAGCCCAAATTATCGAGGGTAAAAACCAGTTGTCGGATAGAAAAGACTAGCCAAGGTAAGCTGGGCTCTATGCGGGTCGACGTTGGGCACACTAAAGTACAGATAATGGCATCTCTGATTTGACACTTCATAAGTTCATCCCTTTCACGATGACGAAGTGTGTAGAAGGCAAAGTGTTGGTGGGGGATTTTTTCGATGTGTTTTTAAAGTGGAATGACATGAACACTGACAACCAGGTGAAAGTTCCGGTACTTAAGAGGTCACAGCAAACTGCTGGAATCTACAATTCCAATGAGCTTACTCTTCAAAACATCAGCAAGAAACAGAGTTGTAAACACCATGTTAATCTGCGATAATGTGCTGCCTTAATTGATCACACTCCAGCTCAGCGAACGTTTGATCCATAACATGTCTTTTGTGGTTTCGTGGTCTTTACGAAACGAGTCTCGGATCGTAACAGTTTTACTAGCTAAGTGAATTATTTTGAACTCAGAGGACATACCAAATACTTGTTGGAGTTAAGACTAAATGAATTACCTCAATACTAACCTACACATTCAGGAAAAATTACGTAAAACGTCAGCTTAAGCAAACATTAAGCAAGGATATTAATTTAACAAAAAAAAAAAAGATTGGCATATCCTTTGCAGCTGCCAGTCAATTGTCCTTTATCCTTATTGACACTTACGTTTTATTACACACACACTGCTTAATAAATCAAAATTGATACTTCAATAAATACACTTTGACTAATTGGATTGACCTATTGACCTCTCAAACGCTTCGATTGTCACAGAAATACGCACAAATGAAGCTGGCGCAGAGAAACTGCTGACCTACGCTGAATAAATGCGAAGAAGAAGAAGAAAGGAAAACAACAACAAAACACATTTGTTTTAACAAATGAATGATTAAGCGGAAAAGACAGATTTTACACAAGGCAAGGCAAAGCAAGGCAAGCCAAGGAGAGACAAGGCAAAGCAGGACGAAACAAATTTGCGACAACTAATCCAATAAAGTTGAGACTGCTGTCAATGAGAAGCAAAAGCAAAAGAAAAAGCAAAGCAAAAAATAAGAATGACAAATATCAACAATGTCGAACTTAAAAAAATACACACACACACACATACGTAGCGGCACACAAGCGTTAATTCGATGTCACTACAACAACCATATGTTAGATGTAGATGTAGAAGAATTAGAAGAAGAAGAAGAAAAAGAAGAAGAAGAAGAAGAAGAAAAGAGCAAAACAGCATCGTCAGCGGATCATTGCAGAGCAACATCTCAATGTCAGTAAACAAACAAACGCTGCGTTGAGGCAAATGTCACATGGCTTAGCTTGAGCGTGAATTATGTACGTGTGTACATACACATTTGTTACACACACATATACACATGTAACAATATGTGCGTATTTAGATAGAAGCGCTTATATGGTACACACGCCTAAACATACATAGGTATGTACACATTTGTTAGTTTGTTTATTTGTTTTGCTACACTCTTAACCAACAAAGCGGAACCACCCTTGAGGGCATAAGGAAATTGCTTATAAGTTTTCATTTCCTCACAACAAGATAGATAAATATGTTTGGATTTTTGTATACGTTTCTTTATATTTATGTATATATATATATATATTGGCATAGTAAAAAGAAATCCATTATTTTTACATGGAATTTAATGGTTTACTTTTTTCTTTTCCAATCCAGCCTTATTTAAATGGTTCCAAACGATTTTATGTGCCATCTTTAGCTCTTGGGAAATCGAAACAGTGCTTAGATGACGGTCGAACTTGACAGTGTCCATAATTTTATCGACATTTTCGACAATTTGCCTTCCAGTGTGTGGTGAATCTTTGATATCGAAATTACCGGAATGAAACTCAACATTTCGGGCGGTGTCTCAAGAATAAATTCTTCAAGATTAGTTTTCAGTGCGTCGATTGTGCTAAAATTTGCCTATCTACATATATTAGCCTCAAAAGGCCCCCACAAAAAAGTGTGTAGTCATCGCTCTTTAGCACTCGCCAATCACAGTAACGCTCCGGCTTTCCTTTTCTTTGAAAAAGATACCGCTGGCCTATAACTCACACCAGGCTTTAGCGTTTCCGGGATATATTGGTAGTTCTTGCATTGCTTCTGATTTCTCCCTACTCTAAATATGGCAATTATGTTGGCTCACATATCCAAATATTTAGATCTTGACAGTTATCATAGTGAAATCACAAAACTTTCGACGTATTGGTGTAACAAAACTGAATGAACCAATCACAAAACTGCCAGTCAAGTTTTTTTAGCGCGAAATGTGATCTTTTTTAACGTCATCCAGCGGAACCCGATCGGACTTATAAAGGGTGGTTAAATTGTAAGGGCCGATGTTGAATGTGAACCACACCTAAACGCCAAGTTCTTTTCCGAATTTAATTTGACATTTCTCTATTTCAGACTTACTCAATTTGAACCATGGAGAGATACACAATCCAACAACGTGTTAAAGTTATCCAGACTTATTATGAAAATTTTCGAAGAAAATCATCTTCAGTGATGAGGCACATTTTCACCTCAGTGGATTCGTCAATAAACAGAATTGCCGCATTTGGGCGAATGAGAATCCAAGAGGGATTGTCGAAAAACCAATGCACCCACAAAGAGTGACTGTTTGGTGCGGTTTATGGGCTGGCGGCATCATCGGGCCGTATTTTTTCCAAAATGAGGCCGGTCAGGCAGTTACTGTGAATGGTGTTCGCTATCGTGAGATGATAACGAATTTTTTATGGCCACAATTGGAAGATATGGATGTGGACGATATGTGGTTTCAGCAGGACGGTGCCACTTGCCACACTGCCAACGAAACAATGGCTCTCTTACAAATTCAATGGCCGTGTTATCTCACGTAATGGCGATGTCAATTGGCCCCCAAGATCATGTGATTTGACACCGTTGGACTTTTTTCTCTGGGGTTATTTGAAAGAAAAGGTGTACGTCGATAAGCCATCAACAATTCAAGAGCTAAAGGATGAGATAATTCGGCACATTAACGGCATAGAAACTCCATTATGCCTCAGCGTCATCGAAAATTTGGACCATCGTATGGAGGTGTGCCGCCGAGGTCGCGGCGCTCATTTGGCCGATATTTTGTTACATACATAATTGAGTAATACCAATATATCATAATAAAATGAAATTTCAATAATTTCCTAAATAGTTTGTGTTTTATTCAAAATCAACATCGGCCCTTGAAAATTTAACCACCCTTTACAACGTGAGATACGCTAATTAACGCCATCTATAGGACAAATAATGGATTTCTTTTTACTATACCTAATATATGCCAATTTCTGCTAGCCTGTTCTGAAGTGAAGCGTACTCCGGTGAGGGCATTCTGCATTGATCTGAACAAGTGGTAATCGGAAGGTGCTATGTCTGGGCTATAAGGCGAGTGAGGTAGAACTTCACACCCACATTTTTCCAAATAGTTTTTAACTGGCCTCGCAACATGTGGCCGAGCATTGTCATGATGAAAAATTATTGATTCGTGTCTGGTCGCATATTCTGGTCGTTTCTTCGCGATGGCCTTTTTCAAACGAATCAATTGTTTTTGGTAGAAGTCCCCATTGATTGTCTGACCCGATTTCAATAGCTCATAATAGAGCACACCCTTGTGGTCCCACCAAATATTGTACATAGCATAACCTTGGCACCATGGATATTCGGCTTTGCCGTGGTTTTCGATGGTTGGCCGGGCTTCACATACGATCTCTTGCACTTTGGGTTATCATAATGAATCCATTTTTCATCGCCAGTGACAATCTGATGCAAAAATGACTTCTTTTGGTGGCGTTGAAGCAACATTTCCGACATGCAGAATCGACGTTCGACATTTCTTGGCTTTAATTCATAAGGCACCCAATTTCCAAGCTACTGGATGAATCCTAATGATTTTAATCGTCTGGAAACGGTTGCTTGATCAACTCCTAATACGTTTGCAAGTTCTTCTTGCGTCTGGCATGCATCTGCGCCGAGCAAAGTCTCCAATTCTTCGTCTTGCAACTTGTTTGGCTGTCCGGGTCGTTCTCGTCTTGGCTATGGTTATTGGCCAACGATATTCTGTGACTTGATACTATTAGCCTCAATTTTGTTTGGCTACGCGAAAGACCTTTTTTATGCAGGTAAACCCTAAACTTTTGTGCATTGGAAAACCAAAATTCGTGTGCCAAAAAGTGGTCGACAATTTGAAAAAATTCACAAAGACGGTCAAGTGAATGATATCGTATTACACATTTAATGCCAAGATCTAAACTTTATACCTTTCATAACAATTTTATTTAAGATGACATGGCTAAATCAACTCAACTCGTCGCTCGGAGGGTCTAAATCTTTTGCTTCTGGTACTTACATACTTCCGAACAAAGTGAATATACCATTTTCATGTACGTGCATATAAAACTTTTTAAAAAACGCGAATAACTTAGCGAATATTCCAGCACTTATCGTTAATTTCTGTTGGGAACTTTCTTGAAAGTTCGTAATTATTTTGCAATTATTACCAAAAACTTTTAAATCCCTGATAATTTACATATATTTATACACAAACTTTTAATATTTTCAGTATTTTATACTAAGTTGTTTGTTGTTGTTGCTGCTGCTGCTGCTGCGGTTGCTAAGAGAATTGCGTTTGTCAATAAAGTTTCGACAACATCTACAACCACAAAAATCAATGTCAAATTAACCAACCTGGAAGTGTAGGTACACGTATACTATATAAAAACAGTTTATATACATACATACATACTTATATATATACACTCCCTCACCGCAAGGCAATTAAAAGTCAATCACAAACTGCACGAATTGACTTAGCTTCCTTGACAAAATTTCAAATTGGAAATAAACTTGAGTAACAAGCTTGCCAGACCACATTTCAGCCATATCTACTCGTATGTATGTGTGTATAAGTGTGTGTGTATTCTCTAATATATAGATACAACAGTCTTACATAACTAATTTTCCACCTCAAAAGTGATAAGCTGTTTAGTAACTAATTAAAATCAAATTGTATACTCGTATTTCAACAAATATAATGACATCAACAACAACAACAACAGGAAACAAATGAAACATCAGATTTCTTAGCAAAGAGATCTGTGCCTACGCACAAGAGTACAAATGAGGAGATTTACAAAAGTTCGGTCAGTTGGTGACTTTTAATTTATTTTTTTTCTTGTTAAATCTAAAAATACCAAATTCTTTGCAATTACCAGGTGTGTTAGTTGAAATTTGCCGGTTTTTTTCGATAAAGAAAACACTTAATTTTCAGAGGAATCTCTAAATTTTTTTATTCAAAGTATTGACCATTGGTTTCTACACATTTCGCCCATTTCTCAGGCAAATTATGGATACCATTCCAAAAGAAAACTTTTTCTCTTTCGAGGCAAATCATTCAACGAGCCATTTTTCGACTTCTTCAAAATTAGCGAACCACTGCTCTGCAAGGGAGTGTCCCATCGATGCGAAAAGGTGATAGTCGGACGGAACGAGGTCTGGAGAGTAAGGCGGGTGCGATAATATTTCCCAATTAAGTGTTTTTAATGTGTCTTTCACCAGTTGGGCGGTTTGAGACGGCGCGTTGTCATGTTGCAAGATAACTTTGCCATGTCTTCGGGCCCATTCCGACCGTTTTTCGATCAACGCATGATTCAAATTGATCATTTGTTATCGGTAGTGATCCGTGTTCACCGTTTCACCAGGTTTTAACAACTCTTAGTACACCACACCACACTGGTCCCACCAAACACAGAGCATTGTCTTACGGCCAAAGCGATTTGGCCTTGCAGTCGATGGGTCAGCTTCACCAGGGGAAAGCCATAATTTTTTTCGCTTCGGGTTCTCAAAATAAATCCATTTTTCGTCCCCCGTGACAATTCGATGCAGAAAAGATTTCCTTTCGAATCGTTAAAGCAGCATTTCACAAACTGGTGTGGCACCCATTTTCCCTACTTCTGGATCTTTCCCATGGCTTTTAAATGTTGGCAAATTGCTCCTCAAGTCACATGTAGTGTTTCTGCCAATTTTTGTTGCGATTGGGTTGGATCAACATCCAATAACGCCTGCAATTCCTCGTCTTCGAACTTTTTCACTGCAATAGGATGTTCATTGTCTGTCAAATCGAAATCTCCACTTTTAAATTGACGAAACCATGTCTCACATGTTCTAATCACTGGGGCATGTTCACCATAAGTTTCTACCAGCAACCAGTGAGCTTCAGCTGTGTTTTTCTTTTGATGAAAGTGACTTTCGTATTTTTGTAGGTTAATTTCAATAGAAAAAAATTACATACATGCCAAATCATAGAAATTTATACATAGGTATTGCTAGTAAAACCGGCAAACTTCAACTAACACCTCTGGTATGTAGAGAAGATAAAAAAGGTCAAAGATTACGAATAAATACAAAAATTATTTTTTTACCGAACTTTTGTTAATCCCCTCGTATATGTACATCTGTATGTGCACAGTTGACCTACACACTAACCTATGTGCGTTTCATTTTGCTTCTACTTTCACACTTGTGGTCATGTCACTCAAAGTTATTGTTACCACAACAACAATTAAGGCCAAAGATTCACAAGTTTTATAAGTAAACA
Organism: Ceratitis rosa; assembly: GCA_037013455.1. NCBI lineage: Eukaryota > Metazoa > Arthropoda > Insecta > Diptera > Tephritidae > Ceratitis > Ceratitis rosa. Next base: position 12,718,125 of record JAWMAG010000001.1, on the reverse strand, counting down.
ATTCATCGATAACGGAAAACAAGCATTACTTGTTGTCAGCAAATCTATAAGAGAAATGAAGCGTTGAAGAGCAGCGGAAGAGATAGGGAAATTTTAACAAAAACTCTGCTCTCTCCCACCCTGATTGTGAAAAATGAGATTTGCTATTTCGTCGACGCTCATGTTCTTGCCTGACTAGTGGATGACTGAGGGTCAAAGTATGTGGTTAGTAGGCAATTTTCGCAATAAAAATCAAAGGTTGTATTATTCGCCTGTTGATGCTGGAAAATTCCATTCGATTGAAGTTTGAGATATTGGGAAACATGAAATTAATTCCGAGCTGTCAAGTGGAGATGAGAATATTTGTGGATTTAAAATCATAATAATTAAATACTTCAGCTTTTATCTAATTCTACTATACGAATATTCATGTGTAAGGCGCTTGAAATGGAGAGTGGTATTTTACTTTAAATTCATACTTGTGCTTTGGCTAAAAAAATTGACACAGAAAAAGTACAAATATTTTTATGTTTATTTATATGAAGCCGTTTATTACAGCTTTTTCACAAAAAAGGCATATACAATTTTATAACAGCAGCATACGAATTTTTAATTGATTTTTAAAACAAGAAGCCGCCTGGCTGGTTTTGGAAAAGTTTTGTGAAACACGACAATTGCTTAGTAATGGCTGAACTCTAACTTAAACCTAAACAGTTGTATAAAGGATCAAGGTCTGAGAAAAAGAGGACGAGTCCGCGGATCAAATCATGGAGTATATAATATATAAATATTCCTTTCATGCATATGAACTGGTATATTAACTTTGGTCTGAAGTATTTAAGCACGTGTTGTCACAGGTAGGCCCATTAAAATTTATTCGGTGCCTTCAGAAGAACTCGCTGCGTTAATATGGCCGTGCCCGAAAATTTTTAGTCTAAAATTCATCAAAAGAGCAATTAACAGCAGGAGAGCTGATAATTTGATAAACTCAAGAAACGTGTACAAAGTTTAGCTTAGAAGAAAACACTCCTTTTTTTGTTTTTATTTAATCAAGTGCCGAAACTCGTAGTGTTGGGTATGCTATTACAGTTGCGGGACTATACTCAATTCCTACTCTTGCGTCTACGCCACGCACCCTGAAATCTGAGCAACCCTTGTGTAAGATGCGGTAACAAAGCCATTTGGAGCCTTGGGTCATGGCTAAAAGAGGGAAGCTTCAGTGGAGCCACTCCAACTTTTTCGGTTTAAGGGTTCACTGAAGTCTGCAGTTCACCAGCGTCTGTTCACCAGAGCAAACGGACGTCGGCGTTGAAGCTAGCGGAAATCTCCCTAATTACAGCTGCAAATGAAACTATTGGATTTCGGAAAGTTAGCACAAACAGCTGGAAAGATGAGGAGAGGAAGCAAGCTGTTTACCTCGCAACATTGCGGGATAGGTTAGATAGCTAAAGTTGAACAGGGAAGCAAGGCGCATGTGTAGACAAAAAACTAAGGAGGCCGAGGTGCGTGAGTATGAAGAGCTTGACAAGCTGCCTGACAAGAGTAATGCTCGAAAATTCTGTGAAAATATTTCGACGGCTTACAGAAGGTTTCAAGACCGGAGCAGACTCCTGTAGGACACAAAGAGGTGATCTAGCCACCGATATCCAGAGCATATTAAATTTATGGAGGGAACACTTTTCCAGCCTGCTGAATAGCAGTAAAAATGAAGTAATCGGAGATGGTGAACCCGAAACTCCAATCGAGGACGATGGAAAAGATATTCCAAACTATGTCGAGGCTCGAATGTGTTTGTCCGTCTAAAAAACAAACAAAGTGGCTGGAGCTAACAGCCTACCGGCAGAATTATTCAATCATGGCTGTGAAGAGCTGACAAGGTGCATGCATTAGCTACTTCGCGGAATATGGAGGGACGAAAGCATGCCCGATGATTGGAACTCAATAAATAAAAAAGGACTCCACAGTCTGCGCAAATTATCACGGGATAAACTTCCTTAATATCGCATATAAGGTCCTGACGAGAGTATTGTGTGAAAAACTAAAGCCCACCGTCTATAAACTGATTGGACCTCATAATTATGGCTTAAGACCTGGTAAATAAACCATTGACCAGATAATCACAATGCCCCAAATCTCGGAAAAGACCCGTGAAAAGAGGATCGATACCCAACACCTCTTCATCGGACTTAAAGCAGCCTTCAATAGCACGGAAAGAAGCTGCCTTTACGCCGCTATGTCTGAATTTGGTATCCCCGCAAAACTTGCAACATTAAAAGCTCCATCAGGATCGGGAAGGACCTCCCCGTGCTGTTCGATACCAAACGAGGTTTCAGACAAGGTGACCGTTTATGGAGTGACTTTTTTAATTTAATGCTGGAGAAAATAATACGAGCTGCAGATCTTCTATAAGAGTGTACAGCTGCTGGCGTACGCCGATGATATTGACATTATTGGCCTCAACAACTGCGCCGTGAGTTCTGCTTTCTCCAAACTGGATAAGGAAGCAAAGGATATGGGTCTGGTAGTGAATGAGGGCCAGACGCAATATCTCCTGTCATCAAACAAACAGTCATCGCATTTGCGACTCGGCTTCCACGTCACTGTTGACAGTCATAACATCGAGGTCGTAGATAATTTCGTCTATCTAGGGACCAGCAATAACACTAACAACATAGTCAGCCTTGAAATCCAACGCAGAATCACTCTTGCCAACAGGTACTACTTTGGACTGAGTATGCAATTGAAAAGTAAAGTCCTCTCTCGACGAACGAAAACCATGCTCTACAAGTCATCACAGGAACGAACTTTACTTTAAGCATTTAACCCAGATTTTTATAACATGCCACCAGAAAAATAAAGGTACATTTATGAATGTATGTATATAAAATAAAAGAACGGCTTTCAAGTGAAAAAAATGTTTGAGTAAATTCAACGAAATTACTCTTATAACTATTTTACATAATTTCATGTCTGCATCTCGCTGGAAAAAAGGACAAAATTATATTTCACCAGATATAGAAGTACTCGTATATGTTTGTGTAGGCCTGGTTTCAGCAATAGCAATAGCACGTGCATATTTCAACCACACGGACACACACAAATACAGATACGTATAACTTTCATAGTATTTACACGCAAGAATATGCTGTGGTAGAATAATTTTTGCTGCATGGTCATACAGTGCGTATGAGTAATTTTCATGTGAAATCAAATAGCATGAAATGCAACATACTTGCGTATATGTATATGTATGCATGACGGTAACTCATATTCACTTATACTACATAAACATATAAACATGTATGTATGTATGTAGGTATATACGCATGTGTCTCATAATACATATTCGCTACCAACTCACCTATATCCCAACCGCTATCATTCATCATATACTCCTTTTCGGCAATCACATACCAAATGCACGCCAACCAATGCGCCACCAATGAGAAGCACAACATCAGCAATGTCAATATCATGGCGGTGTACTGTGAGTATCGATCCATTTTTTGCAATAATCGTGCCAGGCGCAACAGGCGTGTCAATTTCACCAAATGAATGTGTGATTCCTGTGGGTAAGACGAAAAAAGCAAGAGATATCAGAAAAAAAGTTAAAAAAAGAAAATTAAATTGAAAATGAATTTGAGGCAAATATGTGATGGTATGTAAAGTACTAGCGCAAGAATGCGCCTGAAAGCCACCTTTTTTCGCTGAAATGTATACGCCGAATGGAAATGAGAGGAAGACAGTAAAAAGTTAGTAAGTCAATGTTTTTCTATTGAAAGGAAAATGAAACTGTTGTTAAGGTTGAAAACCACTGCCGTAAAGGGAATTTCAATTTACACAAATTTAGTATTCCTGAGTATATAATTACTACAGATTTTTATTTAAAACAAAATTCACATTTCTTATATATTTTAAATATTGCCACCTAAGAGGCTCTTATAATTTCACAATGAATATTCAGAAATTTAAATTGTCATAATAAGTTAAGCAGGTTGAAATTTTTGCTAAAAAGGACTACCTGGTGGGGACAAGTTGATGTGAAGTCCCGAATTCATTAGCTACAAATCGCAATGAAGTTCTCATGGGAGAGTTATTAGTGACTCGAAGACTCCGATCATACCTTAAATTTCGATTTTATAATTGGTATTAAAAAGGAGGTGTTAGGCAAGGAAACATACTGAATTTAGGGTACGAACACTTCTCCAGATCACCGAAAGTGATGGAACACCAGGAGATGGCGAATCCGATTTCTCAAATCGATAAATCGATGACGATGGCACAGATGCATCATTTTTCAACCACGCAAAAATTCAAATGACAAGTAATCGGTGTAAAGACAACAGAGCAGTGAGTGCGGATGGGTTACCTGTCGTACTATTTAAATACGATGAACTGACAAGGTTCTAGCATCAGCTTCATTGTTAGATGGAAGCATACCGAAAGACTGAACACCAAAGTAACTCCCACGGGGTAAGATTTAAGGGTTTAAGAATATCCCCGCTGTAAGACATGTCAGTCCTAATAGGCGACTAAAATGCAAAAATATCTCCTTTCTTCAAGCAAATAGTATTCGCATCTCGGCTTCAACGTAACTCTTGACAGTCATAACTTTTAAGTCAAGGAAAACTTCGTCTATCCTGGGACCAGTATTAACCCCAACAAAAATGCCAGCCTGGAAATGCAGCGCAAAATCATTCTTGCCAAAAGGTGCTACTTTGGAGAGAGCCTCCTTCTGCTGTGTGGTGTGGACTCATGGCAGATATCAACGTCTGATGAATTTTCATTGAGAGAAAAGTTTTGCAGCCGATAGATAGAGGAATTGTAGTAGATATAAGAAGCCAGCCGCACTAGACTAGTTAGTTAATATGGAGGGAATGGATATAAGCACCCGCTGGTAGATGCAAAGAGAGAGGGAAACCGACTGTAAATACTTAAACGGTGTGTACTTCAATGATGAAGAAACCTTGATCCGTGTAAAAGTCATCGCAAATTTTGTATTTTTTAAAAAGTGTTTATAACGAATAAAGTCAGAAGGTATTGGTACTATAGCGAATCACCAAGAACTCAACTCCAGCCAACTGAAGAATGACCTTTAGTAACAATTGCAAAAATTTAAGGGGAAGCCCTTTATTTAGAAAATGTTTGACAACGAACCATTATACATTCCCAATCTACTCCTGCAATATTCAAAATACTTTATGGTTTAATAAAGAATTGAATAGCTTGAAAAATAAGAAGACTAGATTATTCAAGCTCTCTCACATATATCCGCTGATGTTGTTTATCACTATCTTAATGCACTTAAAAGCTCATTCACATGCGGTCCAGATAAAATCACTACTAGTGTACTTAAATTTGGTGCTGAATCTCAATATATACCATTGATGAACACATTCAGTGCTTCATTAAAGCAAAATTTATTCCCTTCTTTGTGGAAAGATTCATACATTGTGCCTCTACATAAATCTGGTAGTAGATCTTCAATAATGAATTACAGGGGAATAGCAAAGTTATGTTCTATCCCCAAAATTTTCGAAGTTATTATAACTGATCAATTAGCTCATTCCAGTTTTGTAAAGGTAAATCTACCTTATCGAACCTGCTAGAATTCACCACCCATGTCAGTAATGGTTTCAAAAATGGTAATCAAACATATGTTATCTACACTGACTTCAGCAAAGCATTCCTTCCTTTACTTCACTTTATACTCGATCATTTCGGGTTTCCACCTTCCCTTCTCAAGTGGATTTCATCGTACTTGATTGGTAGAAAACAAAAAGTATTTTTTAAAAATTGTACATCATGTGAAATATCAGTAGCATCTGGTGTTCCTCAAGGTAGTCACCTCGGTCCCTTACACTTCCTTATATTCATCAATGACCTTCCAAATGTTGTTCTTCATTCTAAAATACTCATGTACGCAGATGATGTCAAGCTCTTTAAATCAGTTCATTCTATTGAAGAAAGAGAGCTTTTGCAACTTGACCTAAATAATTAGTTAGGTGGTGCGATGCGAACTGTATGTTCCTAAATTTAAATAAGTGCAGATGTATGTGTTTCTACAGAAAATCTTTCCAATACTTTGCCTATGTGATACATAATCACAGTGCTGAACAAGTTACTGACTTCATTGACTTAAGGAGGCAAAAGGAGTTTTATCTTTCATTAAACGTTAGGCTAAGGAGTTCAAAGACCCATACATTACCAAATTACTCTTTAGCACACTTCTTAGGCCCATTTTGGAATATGGCTCAGTTGTATGGAGTCCGCACTATCAATTGTATAGTGATAAATTAGAATCTGTACAAAAGCAATTCCTATTATTCGCGTTAAGAATTTTAAACTGGAATGCGAACAAGAACCTGCCTTCTTACAAAAGTCGCTTACTGCTCATTATATACAATCCATAGTCGTAGAAAGATGCTCGGAGTTTTTTTTAAATTAAATTGATAAAAGGTGTTATCAATAGCCCATACCTACTTAGCGAGCTTAACTTCACCATCTCTTTAAGATCATCTAAACACTTTAGACCTTCTTATGGCCCATGCAGAAAAAAAAATTGAAATGCACGACCCTTTTAGATCTTTGTGTAACGATTTTAATACACATTTCACCAACATTGATTCCTCTGACTCGCTTTTCTGAGCTACGACAAATGAGGAAAACCAGAAGTAAGACTTTCTCGCCATTACTAGGTCCGTCACATATCTCCATTATCCCATTAAAAAGCGTAAAACTGGGTCTAAAATGATATCGTAATCTTTAACAAAGTTTCTACGCTGCTTTTCAGATGCTTCTCAAATTGAGCTCAGCTACTCGCTTGATTCGGCAAAGTTACAGGCGGGGTTCGAAGAAGAGTACGAGCTTTCTAATGGCAATAAAAAGAATGTCTTCTATATATGCATGTATAAATGGGACGTGCGTCTAAAAGATTTTTAAGCAAATGAAGAAAACGACTACAACTCTAAACAGCTGAAGTATGTGCTGAGAAATCTTACAAAAATTCAATTCAAGTATAACCTCTGACCTTTCATTTAACTAATGCTCAAATAATTTTAAGCATCCCACCGCCTTGGTAGCCAAGAAATAAAGGAAATAAATTTAAAAGAAAAACAGTCAACAACAACAACTCGCCAAGCCAACACTCAATTTAAGAGTCCACCCACTCAATCAAGACAGTTCAGCTGGCTGATGAAAGTAGAGAAGTCAATTACTGCTGCCAAGAGGCACCCGCAGTCAGGAAAAAAAAAATCTGAAAACCGATAGCAGAGACAACGTAGCTCAAACACAGCGTCACACACACACACATACACAAATTTTACAAGAGAATGTCTGCTAAGAAAATCCATGCTGTGTTTATGCTATGATACGCTATAATAAACAGATTAAACCTGACGATTTTGTGTCGCTGTAACGCTGTAACGCTGTGTCGCCAACAGAGCTAAGAGGGAAAGCATAAATGGTTAAGCGACTTGAGTGACAAAAGCGCATAAAGAAAAAGGAAAACATCAGAAGTAAAAAAAAAGATGAGGCCAGACAAGACTAGAGTTCGAAATAAGAAAGAAAATGAAGTAAGGCAAAGAAAATGTAATAGCGTCCAAATGTTCAAGGAAAAGCTTTAAGTTTAAGAAGAGCTTGGAGAGAAAAATAAATTTCAATTGACAAATTATTATTTTTTTCAACAAATCTACTTTCAACTCGTTGTGCTGCTTTATAGATAATTTCTTCTTTTTTTTAACTTAGCATTTCTAAAAACAATTTAGTCCATTTTTAATCTTTACTGAAATGATTTTTTTTTATCAATCAGAGTCTTAATAAGCAAAAAAGTAGATAAAACGCTTTTATTTAACTGCTCAGTGTTAGTTAAAAAATTATGAGCTTAGTGAGTGCGCAACACTTAAAATGTCGTAACAACAAAATTTATATTGCCTACTTTATGGCGCATAACCAGCAGCGCAATACTGCCCAGTGCTATGAAGATATGTAGCTTTTGCTTTATAACTTCTCATTCTCTGAAGCACTTAATGGGTACAAATTGTTAGATGCTAAATAATTTGCGCAATCTCCAGCCGAGCAGACTAATTTATTATGCAGAAAGACATAAGTAAAAATATTTTTTTTTTCTTTTTTTGATTCGCGTCTAACTTAGATTTGCCGGCGATTTAAAACAAATATAAATATTAACTGACCTTTTTTATAACACATATATATAAACAACTATTTTATTTTATTAAAATATCATTGCATAGAATTTAATTTACATCAGATTTCTGGTGCTTGTTAGCTTTAAGGCAGGTTGCCACCTGTTTGAGATTTTTAAATTGAAAAAAGAATTTCAAATATATATATTAACCGTAAAAATAAATACCTAAAGCTTTAAATATTTGAAAGCAGCAGAGTTGACATATTTTTGGGCAGGGTTGCCACATGTTCAAAAAAATTAACTATGTACAAATGAAAACAAACTCATGTTAATTTCTACAAAATGGTAGGCAAAATAAAATGAATTAAGCAAACTTATAGTTACAGTGAGTTTATCGCAGGGTTGCCACCTCCATATATAAAATATTTTATGTAATGTAATATTTAAAATAATTGTGAGAAATAGTGAACTCCTTCTGTAAAATTTAATACAATCATGGCTACTTAAACTAAAAAAAAATTGATAGTAGTTACCACCTGTTTCAAAATAAAAGTTAATAACTTTGATATAATTTCTGTAAAAAACTCTACAACTGATGCAAAGAGCTGAAATTATTTATTTGGGCTTGCAGGTAAGTTAATGTTTAAAAAGTTGCCACCCGTTTCCAAATTTTTATGCTATTAAACTTTAAACAGCTACCCATTGTATTATTATGCTTATGACGGTGTTGCCACCTGCTAAAAATATTCAAGTAATCAAAATTTTTAAAATCAAGTTCCCAGGTAACCAAGAACTACAGCTGGTACTCGAAGCAAGAAGAAATAGCTTCAGTTCGGCCTTTGACTCACGAGCTGTTGATGAAATCAATATTCTAAAGTCTTCATAACCAACAAAAAAAATTGTATATTTCTGTACTGAAACAACCTCCTCCGTCTTCTTTCACAGTTTCATTCTGCCTTGAATGGGTAGCCTTGCTAAGCTGATCTCATTCCTTTCACAGTTTTCTTTAATTATCTATTTATTTTCACATTCGTTTTACGAGCACTTTCCATAAAATTATACCACTTCGCTGCTTTCCACATTCCCAACTACTTATTTACTACTATTTTCAGTGAACATATTCGTTTGCCTTGAGAAAGCAAAAAAAAAAAACACTTTCCGACAACATGACTCATACTCAAGATAATAAAGTTCCACAATTAAAATGTTCTTAAATCGCATTTAAACACTGCTGATTGTGCTGCTGATGCTTCAAAATGCGAAATGCCTGGCTGGGAATGCAACACGTAAAGACAAAAAGAGGATAAAGAATAAATTAAGGAGTAAATTTTTCGCTGAAAGACAGCAAATCTATGTTAACTCAATGCCCTTGCCACGGTAATGGAAGGAAAAATGAAAACGCTCACATCAACATTGTTGGGCAGACACAAAAATGAGGAAATGTTTCAACTGTATTGCTTACATTGTGGCAATGTGTTGTAGTTGCAAGACTTGTGCAGATAGCGTGAGTGGCAAGTAAGAAATGTGTGTATTTGATCGAAAAAACGTGAAAAGTTTTAGAAAAACAAACAGATAAAGGAAAACAAAGCTACAAAAAAGCATTAATACTAGCTGCCAGTTGGGTTGCAAAACTTTAAGTACCAGGTAAATAAGGATGCGTGGTTTAGCAATAGCTAATAACACTACAGGTAGCAGAAAGGCAGCAAATTGCTAAACAGGAAAACAATAAATGCGAGCAGGAAGCAAAAAGATCGAAGGACAGCTTTCATCTCTACGAATGCAAAAATTAACCAGGATCGAAATTTGCATAAATACATAGTTCACTGGAGAATAATTTCCTTCCTTTCCTAATGAATCATTTTTTTAACTGTTTTTATTAATTTAATCTCATTTTTTTATTTTCATTTTATTTCGCTTTATTTTATTTTTTATTTTTTTTATTTTATTTTATTTAATTATATTTAATTATATTTTATTTTATTTTATTTTATTTGATTTTATTTTATTTTATTTTATTCTTTTTTTATTTTATTTTATTTTATTTTATATTATTTTATTTTATTTTATTTTATTTTATTTTATTTTATTTTATTTTATTTTATTTTATTTTATTTTATTTTATTTTATTTTATTTTATTTTATTTTATTTTATTTTATTTTATTTTATTTTATTTTATTTTATTTTATTTTATTTTATTTTATTTTATTTTATTTTATTTTATTTTATTTTATTCTATTTTATTTTATTTTATTTTATTTTATTTTATATTATTTTATTTTATTTTATTTTATTTTATTTTATTTTATTTTATTTTATTTTATTTTATTTTATTTTATTTTATTTTATATTATTTTATTTTATTTTATTTTATTTTATTTTATTTTATTTTATTTTATTTTATTTTATTTTATTTTATTTTATTTTATTTTATTTTATTTTATTTTATTTTATTTTATTTTATTTTATTTTATTTTATTTTATTTTATTTTATTTTATTTTATTTTATTTTATTTTATTTTATTTTATTTTATTTTATTTTATTTTATTTTATTTTATTTTATTTTATTTTATTTTATTTTATTTTATTTTATTTTATTTTATTTTATTTTATTTTATTTTATTTTATTTTATTTTATTTTATTTTATTTTATTTTATTTTATTTTATTTTATTTTATTTTATTTTATTTTATTTTATTTTATTTTATTTTATTTTATTTTATTTTATTTTATTTTAATTTATTTTATTCTATTTTATTTTATTTTATTTTATTTTATTTTATTTTATTTTATTTTATTTTATTTTATTTTATTTTATTTTATTTGATTTTATTTTATTTGATTTTATTTTATTTTATTTTATTTGATTTTATTTTATTTTATTTTATGTTATTTTTATTTTTATTTTTATTTTGGTTAATACAATACATTTTTCATATTTTCTTTATATTGTTTGTAACTCCTTCCCATTTTGTCTTCCCTCCCATCACTCACCTCGCCATTATACAAATCCGATGCATAGAGATGATCGAAAGGCAGCGCCGCCAACAAATCCACAACAAACCAGCCGCGCAAATAGTTAATGGCAATCAATTTCGAATCGGAGACAACTTCACCTTTACTCGAGACAAAAGTTGTACGAAAATTCAATAAAATGTCTGCAATGAAATTAAATGAAAATCAACGAATGTAAAGATGTAATAAATATTTGCAAGTAATAAAATATGCACAAGTCTTCAAAGACTCGCAGTCGTAAATATGTCGGGTGCAAGTGTAAATAAAATAAATACAGACGGATGGAAATTCAATAAAAATAAATAATTTCGTTGAAACAGTCTGCCGTCAGTAAATAATCAAATTTAATAAACCACTCTGTAACTCCGGGAGAAGATGAAATAAAATTTAGACTTACGTAGAAATAGAAAAGTATTTAAAGACTCAACTTAGTAGCTAAATTGTAAATAACCAGAAGAGGGACCAACGGTGCGTATGAGTAGCCAAAGTTTTTATTTCTTTCAACTAAGCAGCCGTAAAAAGTAAATGACAAACATACAAACTCTGTATTGACATTATACACCTCGTCAAGAATTTTTAAAAGCGCTACATCGGCTTCATCTTACTGTTGACGAAGAATATTATTTTTTTATTTATTTATTTTTGTTTTTGTAACTCATAGAAGCTTTTCATTTCAAGGAATGAACTTTATCCACTATTTGTATTTTAACTTAAATTTCATGATTTTAAATTCTAGTTCACTGTAGCCTGCAGCTCAAATATCGTACAAAACATAAAATATCAGTCATGGCGTATACGTAACTTTAAACTTTTGTACTTAAAATATCTACTGCTACTCTCACTTATTCGCTTTCAGTCAGGATGTAGCAATTACTAAATATATTTTGAAAAAAGCATAAGGAAGCTGATGGTAAGAAAGTATTTTATCAATTATTAAAATTAAATTATTTTAAATCAAACAACTAAAAACGAAGGTTTAAATATTTAAGTCTACATATTTAACAGAATATAATATTAAATAAAAATCGGGGGTGTATTTATTTCCTCCATTTTCAGGTCTGAGCTAAATATAATAATATTAAAAACAAATAGATTCTCCTTTAATCGGTGCTAAGTTTGAGGACTATAAACGGGCAGGTCTCAATAGTAAAAGCCTTGCGCTGCCACGTTATCGACACAAGACTTTTTTACGATCTTCTGGAGGACTAGTTGATTAAAGGCGTAAATCTTTGTATGATAAATATTTTTTTGGGCAACCAAGAACTACTTGGCGTTTAATAATACTAAATACCTTAACTTAAATTGTCTCAGTAAGTAATTCAAAGTGATCCTAAACTACTGACAAACTAGTTTGAAGGTTATCATTCTTTAATTTCGATCAAATCAGTAAACAGTCTTTGAGCGGTCTACACAGAGCAGTAACTTTTAAGAAACTGTCTAAAATCGCACTTAATCTTATTCAATGTTTTTTAAGTATTTATCATGCACTTTTAATTTGAGCTCAAATACTTAAATGCAATAAAAAAAATTTTATATTGTCCTTACTAACCACATCACACTCACCTGCTATAAACAGCGCCTCGACAATAACATCCGATACCATCGTTTGTCGGTCCGCCTTCGCGAATGCCGCATTGTATGGCACCAAAACGGCCACGTAAAATGTTGATACCAATATAATCCAATCCCAAAAACCTTTGAAAACACCATAGTGCGGTAAAATGAAGCGTGACTTTTTTATTGATTGTGTTTTATATTCGGGAAAAGGCGCCTCTGTTGAATGCAATAAATTCTGCTTGTCAAGGAGAAGAAGAAGAGAAAAAAAGATTAAAGGGTTTAACCAATTGTATGAAAAAACGAGAAGAAAATACGAAAAATATAGAAATACACAAAAATTAAAAAAAAAAAAATCAAGTACAAGCAAACATCAAATATATGTATTGTAAGTGGTATATATGTAAATGGTTGAAAAAATCCTCAACTAATTGCATCAAAGGCCACGCAAATGCCTCTCACTAGCCAGCAATTATATACTTGCTGGTACATATATGTGTGTGTATCACGGTAGTATTTGTACAGCAAAAAATGTTTAATTTCATTTAATCTCTTTGTTCGTATTATTTGTATAACCGTGTACTCTATAAAGCCGCACAAAAAAATGTGTATTTATTTCGTGCTTATTTATTTTTATTTTACTTTTTTAATTTTTTATTGTGTGTACTATATACCTACACGTATGCAGAGAGCATATGTATGTTGGTTGTGAATGAATTGTGATTGATGCGATAAAGTGCTTCTAACGTTTATAATATGATTCGGCTTAAATATAGTTTTCATTGAAGGGAATTAATTTTATTTTTATAACCAAAAGAATTTAACTAAAAAAATTACGAAGAGAGCTATATGCTGGTTCAGATGTTTAATTGATTAATATTTGTAGCGGGTCTCTACCTTCAAATAGGCTGGCAAAGGCAGTTTGTAGTGGAGGCAGTCGTCAGCATGCGAGGAAAGCCTCCTCAAATATACCTATATATGTATATACATATAAATATGGTACGAAGGAAATTTGGCGAAGCACTTATAAAGAACTGAATGTCTGGTACCGCGAGTTAACAACAAGACATCAGCAGTTTTTTATTTTCATTGCTTGTGGAAAATTAGAGATGTCAAATGAAGTTTTTTCTCAACTGAGTGGAAGTCTTCCTCTTTCTCTGTTTCCACTAGAGAGTAACATAGCGAGAACTTTATCATTATCCTATCGGACAGTATTACCTAACCAGCAGTCTTTTGATTCACTGAACTAAAGGATGATCCATTTCGAGGTTCCTTAATTTTTTTAAGAAAAAAAAACACAGAAACTTCAACTTTACACTCCTTCGAAAGAACATTTTTTGGCATTTATTTTTTGAAGATTATCTCTTTCAAAAGTTGGTCGCGGATGCGTCTTAAATGGTTCATCTGTTAGAGGTGGTCTGAAGCCAAACTAATAAGGTTGTCAGTTTATTGACAGTGGACTTTGGTCTTTCACAAAATGCATTTGACAGGACCTTATAGATATGGAAAGAGGTTTATTTCAAGTTAATTACCACAGATTATTGGGTCCCCTTTTTATGGATTTTACAGAGCGCACTTAGGTTCGAATCGTTAGGATTGCAGTGATCCGACCAAAGTTTGCATCCGCGTTGTCAGCTCTTCGTCACTAATTTTTAATAGCTAAGCTGCTAAACTTTCATGTCCAGCGGCTTAGTTGTTCTCTAAATGGACACTTACTCTTCGAACTTCTTCACATCTGGGTAATGTAACAACTCATTCACCTCATCAACCGAAGTATCCGCTTCGCCATTTTTAATTTTTTAACTTCCACTGCTATTTTGACTCTAATTCTGCTCACTCGGCTCACATACAACCCATTTTGTCCTACAGGAGTACACTGTGGTCTTTAAACCTTCCTTAAGTCTTCTCGCTTCTCTCTTCTGGTTATATATATATCAATAACTAGCACCTAAGAACAGCTGAAGTGGTTTTCGGCCGAAATTCTCCACCCATTTGTGCTATGTAATTTTGATATTTTTTGAACGAATGAAAAACACTCAGAAACGTATGAAGAGTTCTCTTATCAGAAATGCACTCGGACTGGGGGCAATTGGATTTTTTTTTATAACTTTTTATTCGCACACATGATCTACTGCATGGTAGACTGCACTACTTGACACTCAGCTACTAAGCATAACTTTTGTTTCAATAATAATTCAATTGAACACGAGATCAAATGTGAGGACTAACCCATTCCTTTCGACTAATGAGTCGAGCTAAGTACCAGGTGTGTTTGTTGAAGTGTGCCGGTTTTAATAGTAGATGTCGCTAGCAATATGTATAAATTTCTCTGATTTGGCATATATGTAATTTTTCTCTATTGACATTAACCTACAAAAATACGCAAGCCACATTCCGCCAAAATAATAGCGTCATATTTGTTTATCTCAGTGAATATGTCGAGTTTCGTTCCAAGTAAACCGCATTTGCGGCATTCGTTGCTTTTCTTATTTCACCAAAAGAAAAAAGCAGCTGAACCTAACCGGTTGCTGGTAGAAACTTATGGTGAACATGCTCCAGTGATTAGAATATGTGAGACATGGTTTCGTCAATTTAAAAGTGGAGATTTCGATTTGACAGACAATGAAAAATGGATTTATTTTGAGAACCCGAAGCGAAAAAAATCATGGCTTTCCCCTGGTAAAGCTTGCCCATCGACTGCAAAGCCAAATCGCTTTGGCCGTAAGACAATGCTCTGTGTTTGGTGGGGCCAGTGTGGTGTGGTGTACTAACGAGTTGTTAAAACCTGGTGAAACGTTGAACCCGGATCGCTACCAACAACAAATGATCAATTTGAATCATGAGTTGATCGAAAAACGGTCGGAATGGGCCCGAAGACATGGCAAAGTTATCTTGCAACATGACAACGCGCCGTCTCATACCGCTAAACTGGTGAAAGACACATTAAAAACACTTAATTGGGAAATATTATCGCACCCGCCGTACTCTCCAGACCTCGCCCCGTCCGACTATCACCTTTTCGCATCGATGGGACACTCCCTTGCAGAGCAGTGCTTCACTAATTTTGAAGAAGTCGAAAAATGGCTCGTCGAATGGTTTGCCTCGAAAGAGAAAAAGTTTTTCTGGAATGGTAACCATAATTAGCCTGACAGATGGGCGAAATGGGTAGAAACCAATGGTCAATACTTTGAATAAACAAGTTTTGAGATTCCTCTGAAACCGGCAAATTTCAACTTACACCCCTGGTATTTATTAAGTAAAAAAGATCACATTATTGGTTAGGAGCTGTAATGGTAGTGCATAAGCTTTTATTTCTCTGAAGAAAAGTTGCTTGACTAGGCAGTTGGATAGAACTTCAACACGAATTGACATCCAGTGAGGTCTGGAGCCTGAACGATGGTCACTCATAAAGCCCTGAAGTATCGAAATTAAACTAAATTTGTCACCAACAAGCACTCTCTGTAGACCAAATTACAACAAAGGCTTCGTGGTAAAAACGTTCTTACTTGAAAACTAATTAAGAATTTGCTCGCTGAAATTTAGAAAGATTATAACAAGAAAAAGACCAGTTTAAAATATCTGAGTATTAACAAATGTGCAAGAAATGTGGCAGAAGGAGCTTGTAAATTCAGCAGAGGAGTTCAGAATAAAAAATCTTATTTTTGTTATTTTATTTTTTTAAGTTCAAGCGAAATGGACTGATGAGAGATTCCCATGATGGCAAGTCAAATAATAAAGAAAATTCAATAAGAACTTAATTTTACTTAATTTAAAACATATAATTACCTACATATAACAAATAAACAAAAATTATTATCTACTTACATTTCCTAATTTCAATTTCGTCTTCACCTTCTCCGGCTTATAATGGCCGGATAGTTGATAGAGCACCGCGCGACTACGTCGACGTCCCATATTACAGCCAGCAGGTACATCCAGATTATTGCCCTCCATACCATCGCCATCCGCATCCGTAGTAGGCGGTCCACCCAAACCGGGCAGTGCGCCCAGACCGAGCATGCCAGCATTGGAACCGGCACGAAAACGTGCACCCAGCAAAGCGGCTGTAAGGGCAAAAACTTTGCAGCGTAAACGAAAAAATTGCGAAAAGAAGGGATGAAGCGACAAGAGAAGAGACAAAATGGAGGGGATGAGGAAGATTTTTTTTGGTTTTTAATTTATTTTGATATATTGTTTTTTTTTTTGGTTTTTTTTTGAAATTCAGTTTTGCACAAACAAATGCAATGCGGAGGGGAAAAAGTGGAAGATAAAAATAGTTCAAAAGTAAAAATAATAATTAGATAAATGAGCAAAAAGAGAAAAGTGAGCAAGAGTTAAGTGCAAAAATGTACAGAAATGTGCAAGAGTAAATTTTTTTTTTTTTTTTTTTTTTGGAGCGCAGGAAAAGAGCATAAGAGAGAAAAAAGAGAATGGTGAAACAAAAGGCAGGATTATTAATGGTATTCTTTTTCCTTTTTCATAACAATTATATGTATATTTTTATTGACATATCTGTGCATATACGTGAATGTATGTAAGTGAAAGTGCTGTGAAATTAATTAAAAATTTATTTAATAAAAAATAAATAAAAATAATTTCTAATAATTAGTTGCAAAATAGTTGCCAGCGCATGCCTTTTCCCTCTAATATTGTAATTATTTTTAATTAAAAAAAATTTATAAGTTTTACAGAGCATTCCATGCATGCGGTTGTGCGTATATACCATATATGTATGTAAGCAATATAAATGAAAAGTAACTACTACTAAGCACCCATTCATAGAAACTTACTCAAGCCATAATGCAGTCATTAGTGGTTGGTAACTTTGTTACAAAAACAAGTGCAACACTGCAAGTGCACAAATATTTACATACAAACACAAGTTGCTCATATAAATATATGCACCCGTCTATTTATATTGGCACACGCCAGCAACTGACCGGCAAAGCACAATTCTAACCCAACTTTTTTAATTTTTATTTTATTTATTTTTTTAATTTTTTTTTTATTTTTTATCTTTTTATTTTTTTGTTTAATTTTACACTGCAAAATGCAAAAGTTATTCAAGCGTTAAACAAAGCACAGTTGAGGGGGAAAACAAGAATTGCAGTAACGAAAAAAAAAATTGCTTTTGCATTTTCATTACAGCAGTAAAACTTTTCTCATTTTATAAGCAAATATTAAAATTTCACAAAGTACTTTCTCACGCGCTGCACAAACATCCGTCTTCTTTGTCAGCGGCACTTTGTTCAAGGCGGCGGACGTTTTCATAGCTCAACGAATTTTAAGCGCACTTCTATTTTACACTTAACACTCCCTCCTTTTGCTCTGCAGCTTTGTCTGAACTTTCTTCACCTTGCCTGCAGAGAGAAGGAAAGCTTCTTCGACTCTCCAACCGAATAAATTAGTTTCATTTTAATTTTTTATTACACATATATGTGCATATGTATATAAGGTACTCTAAAGAGTTGAAGTAGTAAGTTAGCTGTGGCCGTCAGCAGAAAAACCAAGGAAAAAATTTGTATTCCATTTTTTTTAGTAATTAACTCGATTGCAAAGCTCGTATGCTTTAGAACCCCGTCCTGCAGCAAGATAGTAAGCTGAGTTCGATATCCGCCGCAAAAAACACAATTAAAGAAATAATCAACAATAGTACTGAATGAGTGCTTCCAGTTTTGTTGAGGACCATACCAAATATGTTAAGGACTATGCTTTCTGACAGGCATCTTGAATGTCCTTCGCGCAAAAGTGAAAAAAAAATCTGTCTCCATAACTAAATATATGTTTTATATACATATGTATATGCCAGGCCGCTAGAGAAACAATCCGTTTTGGACAAATATGGAATATATAGAGCTTGAGAAGCTTAAGAAGCTCGCCGACAGGTGTCCGTTACTACTATTACTACTCCTACTACTACTGCTACTACTACTACTACTACTACTACTGCTGCTACTACTACTACTACTACTACAACTACTACTACTACTACTACTATTACTACTACTACTATTGTACTACTACCTACTACTACTACTACTACTACTACTACTACTACTACTACTACTACTACTACTTTTACTACTACTACTACTACTACTACTACTACTACTACTACTACTACTACTACTACTACTACTACTACTACTACTGCTACTACTACTACTACTATTACTACTTCTACTACTACTTCAAATACATCTATAACTACTTCTACAATTACAACTGCTACTATAACGACAACTACAACTACAACTGCAACTACAACTACAACTACAACTGCAACTACAACTACAACTGTAACTACAATTAAAACACCAACTACAGCAAACAACACCAATTACAACATCAACCACAACTACAACTATTACTACTCCAAGTACAACTGCCACGTCAACTAAAATTACAACTACTACTAAAACCACAACTACAACTGCAACTACAACTAACAACTACTAATACTACTATAACTGAAACTACAACCAACAACAACAACTACTACAACCACAACTACAACCGCACCTACTAGCACAACTACTACAACTACAATTAACACTAAAACTACAACTTCAACTACAATTAGAACAACTACTACAATTACAACTATTACTACAACTAAAACTACAACCTACATTACCAACTACAACTACAACACGAACAACAACATCATTTACAACTACAACACCATCTACAACTATTCCACCATCTACAATTACTAACATTACTACTACAACTACAACTACAACTAACAACTAAAACTACAACTGCAACGTCAACTAAAATTACAACCATTACTACAACCAAAACTACAACTACAACCGTAACTACAAATCACAACTATTAGTTCTACTACTGCAACTCGAGCAAAAATTAACAACTAAAACACCAACTACAACTAAAAACTACATACAAATACAACTAAAACTATGCTCTACTATTGGTAGTGTTAGTAGTGTTGGCACTAGTAGTACTCAGAGAATGAGATGCAGCAGCGCGTAGCATGAAATAATATTTCAGTGTCTTTTAAGAAAACAAGATACTACTTTTTATAGTCGCGTGACTTAATGAGAGTTTATGAAAATATAAGGTCTAGTCAAAAGTAATCCATCACTTTCGCAGAGGATGCATTCAGTAATCTGTATCTGCCTTTCTATAATTACGATTGGTTTACGCTAGTTGGCGTTAGAAAGATAATATTTTGGACTAAAAAAGGTTAAAAAATGCGTTGGTCAGTTAACTCTGTAGTGCTAGAGCACGTGTCGAAGATGGAAACGAGCGAAGGGAAAATATGTGATGTTGTGCAGTTTTTCTTCGAGAGCATTGGTTGCTCGGAGAGCAATGGTTAGGAGGATCTTATGCATCCACCTATTAGTCCGGAACTGGCATCAAGTGATTTTTTGTCAATAGGAACAATAGTTTCTATGAAAAAAACATTACAATGACAAAGTTAACGAGCATAAACGATGCATAAATTTACATAAATTAAGTAATTCTCACTGCGGTAAATAAAGCCTCCAATTTAAGACAAAAATAATGGATTACTCTTTACCAGACCAATGCCATCCAGTTTTGGTAAATATGAGATTAAGGAGATTTCACAAGAGTCTTCGACCTTTAATAAAAGCTGAGGAAAAAAAAAATTGGACAGATTCAGACTTCATTTTGTAAAAAGAATTAATTATTATTATGTTTTACTTCTCCTTGCTTTTCTTAAATAAAGACTAAAATAAAATTATTAACGTTGAAATGAACAATGAAAACTTTGTATAATTAAAACAAATTAAAAATGAATCCTCCAAATATGTATGTATTGCAGAAGAGAACACTTTACGATTAATAAAGAATTTAACAAACTTTTGTACTGCAGATAAACATTTATTACGGTATATCTACCACAATTAATCATCATAACAAATTTGGACCAGCAATAAATTAAAATTTCGGCGCTTAGTTGTTGTAAATTAAGATGGCAACGTTGAAAAGATGACCAAAAAAATAAAACAAAAAGAAACCGACCGCAGGCGTTATGTAAAAGACCCCTTTTTTCTCCCTTTTTTTCTTCCATTCTTCCCAACATTGAGAAATCATCTTTATGGTAATTTTTTAAATTCCAAAAAAAATTTGTTTGTATGCAAATAAATTAGATTTTAAATCAAACAATTTGTGGTCTTAAAATTTCGGGCAGTTAACGGTATGTATGAAAGCAGCACAGAATGAAAAAAGGTGGCGGTTGAAAAACCTTTTGAGAAATTAAGATTCTTCTTCACTTCAGCGCGGTGTAGACAAGTAAGTGCGCTAATTTACATAAAAAGTACTTTGTAATCGAGTACAGTGCGCTTTTATTTGTGTATATATAGGTATATATAATATATATATATGTGTGTGTGCTTAAATATTTATATTTGTGTTTGTTTTTGTGCCTAAAGTTTTAGCTTTGAAGCCGTTAAGTGTTTGTTGTTGATAGGTATGTGTTTTATAAATCAAATATCAAAGTTGAAAACTGAATAAAGATTTATGTTGTTTGCTGAAAGCCTCAAGGTTTTTATTGAGAACCAAAGGTATGCTACAATATTCAGAAGTATTTGATATTATAAGTCAAGAACTCTGAATGATGATTGTATTTGGGGCAACTCAAAATTATTTACGCAGGACTTTAATAATAAACAATGGTACTAGGAATGGAAGCGAAAATAAAAAATTTAAAAAAATAAAATAAATTTCGAGTGCATATTAAATGTACGAACTGGCGCCCAGAGCCTTCAAATTTTAAATTAAGATGAAATGAAGTGAAGCTTGTTCAAAGTTGTATGGAATTGAGTATGTTATAGGGTTTTATACGTGCCGAATTGAGCTAAACTGTATTAAGAGGTATTTGGTCGAGTTTTATTTATTAGACTAGTATCTGCAGATGAGTAGTCTTAATTCACATTTAGTTCAGAAGCTGAGTTCCAAATTTATTTTAGTTTAAGTTGAAGAAATAACTGTTGCATGGAAATTAATTTAGTACAACTCAGATCAGTTGATTTGGGTTGGAACGAACTGCGCTAACGTGGGATATATGTGTCTAGTAAGAAGTATTATATTAGCTGTCCATTAAACTGAAAGTCAAGTCAAGCATGCACTAATCTGCTGATGAATTTACCCGGGGTAAGGTATGCCTGTCGTAAGAGGCGACTAAAATCCAATTGTTCCCGCGACAGTCGGGTCTTTATACCGGAACGAACAAGATTTTTTATCCGGCCAAGGACTATCACTCCCGCAACATTCCCCAAAAATTACTTTGAGGAATATTTTTGCGGTAACAACAACAACAACACAACTTTTTGCAATTTTGAGGGTAATGCCACTATCTCTCTCAAAGAAACTATTGTCCCTAATGGCAAAAATAATTGGACAATCGGCTTCTAATAAAGTTAATTCTTCACCAGTCAAATTATTCCCAATAGACAGAAACACTTAGTTCGAGGACTGAACTACAAAGTGGCTGCATAAGAACCTCCCAACTAAGCTCTCGGAACTTTTGGTGAGTCACTATAGATGTATTCGGTCTAACGTTGTACTAAAGAAACTCAATTTCCCTCTTGTAGGTCAAAACTATGCACTCCTAGGTGATTGCTTCCTTCAGACGGTACAATTGTTGATAGTACAGGTTAAAATTAATAGCATGGCCGTAGTGGAGCAGCTCATATTGGTTGATTCCTCCAGCTCGAAAACTCTTAACGCCGACTCATCAGATGGTGTCATCGTCCATGCTTCCGCACTATTTAGCAGGACGGAAACGATGAGAGACTTGTAGAATTTGGTTTTGGCTCGACTAGAGAGGACTTTACATTTCTACTGCCTACTCAGTCCGTAGAAGAGCCTGCTGGCAAGAGAGATTCTGTGCCAGTTTTCGAGGCTGACATTGTTGTTGATGTTAAGCTGATTCCAAGATAGACGAAGTTATCTACGACCTCGTAGTAATAACAATCAACCGTAGCGTGGGAGCCGAGTTGCGAATGCGATGACTGTTTGTTTGATGACAGGAGATATTTCGTCTTGCCCCCGTTCACTCCTAGACCCATATCCTTTGCTTCTTTATCCAGTGTGTCATTTGGTATCGAACGGCTCGTAGAGGTTCTTCCCGATCCGGATGGAGCTTTTAATGCTGCTTAACGTCAGTTTACTTAGCCGTATAAGTTTTATGGGATACCAAATTCAGACATAGCGGAGTAGGGGCAGCTTCTTTCCGTGCTATTGAAGGCTGCTTTCAAATCGTCGAAGAGGTGGTGGGTATCGATTCCCTTTTCACGGGTCTTTTCCAAGATTTGGCGCATGGTGAATATCTGGTCAATGGTTGACTTACCAGGTCTAAAGCCACACTGATAAGGTCCAATCAGTTTGTTGGCGGTGGACTTTAGTTTTTCACACAATACGCTCGACAGGGCCTTATAGGCGATATTAAGGAGGCTTTTCCCACGATAATTGGCGCAGACTGTGGGATCGCCTTTTTTATGGATTGGGCGGAGCACACTTAAATTCAAATTGTCGGGCATTTCGTTCGACCATATTCTGCAAAGTAGCTGATGCATGCACCTTGTTAGCTCATTACCGCCATGTTGGAATGGTTCTGCCGGTAGGCCGTCAGCTCCAGCCGCTTTGTTGTTTTTTAAGCGAGCGATTGGTATTCGAACTTCTTCATGCTCAGATAGTGGAACGTCTTTTCCATCGTCGTCGATTGGAGTTTCGGGTTCGCCATCTTTTGGTGTTTCCTCTTCACTGCCCTTCAGCAGGCTGGATAAGTGTTCCCTCCATAAATTTAATATGCTCTGGGCATCGGTGGCTAGATCACCTCATTGTGTCCTACAGGAGGCTGCTCCGGTCTTGAAACCTTCTGTAAGTCGTCGTATCTTTTCGTAGAATTTTCGAGCATTACCCTTGTCGGCCAGCTTCGCAAGGTTGCGAGTTAGGCAGACTGTTTTCTCTCCACCGCAACATGGCAGTCTTCATCGTACCAACTGTTTTTGAAACCTTTCCGAAATCCAATAGTTCGTTTGCAGCTGTACGCCGGGAGCTTGAAATGCCGTCCCACAGTTCCCGTATACCGAGTGGCTGATGAGTGCTCTCAGAGAGCAGGAATGCAAGTCGAGTAGAAAATCGCTCGACAGTCTGTTGTGATTGCAGCTTTCCGACGTCGAACCTTCCTTGTGTTTGTTGAGTAGCGTTCTTTGAAACACAGAGGCGCATGCGTATCTTCGCTGCAACAAGATAGTGATCCGAGTCGATGTTGAGTCCTCGGAGTGTACGCACGTCTAAAACACTGGAGACATGTCTTCCGTCTATCGCAACATGATTGATCTGGTTTTGTGTTTTTCGATCAGGGGACAGCCCAGTGGCTTGGTGAATTTTTTGTGTTCAAATCAAATTTTTTATGAAGCTGGTTTCTACGTAGAGCTGGCTAATTGCTGCCTCTTATTTGAGCTTTTGCTTTCTGTTATATGTGTAAATTCAAGGATAGTTTTTCACATCCCATTTCCTCATATTATTAATTTACGTTCTCGTAAAATAATTTCCCCTACAGTAAGAGAAAAAGTAAGCTAACTTCGTTTGAATAAAATCAGCAGACTGCCAGACTACTGAAATAATTACCTAAAAAAAAACAAGCTAGGAATACTCTTTATATGTATATTGCCTTCAACTCTTCGAATAACAGTAAAGCAATTAAATCTCAAAGATTGAACTCAATTAAATGCCATACCATTGACTTTTGAAATGGGAAATATAATGAAGCACCAATTTAATGTCACGGACATTTACGGATATAAACATATGCTTACAATTATATTATACAAAGGCATGTGTTTTACGTTCTCAGATTTCGCCTACATGTGTATGTATATGTATTATATATTTACATATTATACAAACTTATCTTCATTTGTATTTGTTCTTCTGAATAATTAATAGAATACAATACAAATAGTGTCAAATTCTTACGCCTCATTTACTATTTTCTTGTGTATGTTATTGCTGTTTGTTGTAGTTGTAGCGAAATTAATTACAAATTACATCCGCCTTGCTATGGCTGCGTGCGTACGTGTATTGCCACCTTTTACTGGGACGCACTCACATATAAGCATATATATATATATATATTTAAATATATATATTCTGAAATTTCATGTCGCCCACTTCCCCTGCCAGCATTTACTTACCTAATAAACTGATAAACTGACAACTTTTCCACTTCATTACGAGCATATTGCATGCAGAATGAAAGCATTTACATATTACTTAACTTCATATATATGTATGTATGTACATATATACACGAAACACGAATGTCCATACACATACATATATACCGAAATTTAATAATTAATTTTCATTGTTCTTTCCGCTTCTCAGCCTTTTATCCGCGCCAATTGTTGCTTCAATCTCCTTTAGAGCCGTTTAATCTTTAGTTTAATTGAAATCTCTGCATTTATATGTATGTACACTCCTATGTGCTGTACATAATTAATTTTGAGGATTTTCAGCACAGAAGACACATGCGATTTTATGGTTGCTACTTCGCGGTTCGATTGGTGATGAAAAGCTTAAAATTGATTTTCATTTCTGCTGCTTTGAGGGAAGTTAACTTTTGAGCTTCTTTTACTGTCAATAATTTTCTTAAGTATATAAATGAATGTGGTAAAAGAAAGAGAGCTAAATATGACACCCTACAGTTAAATATTGAATTATAAGCCCCATAAGCATTTGAATAATTAAATATTAAATTTTAATGCTCATACAACATTTTTAATTCGATTTTTAGACCCGATTTCAATAGCTCATAACAGAGCACACCCTTGTGGTCCCACCAAATACATAGCGTAACCTTGGCACCATGGATATTCGGCTTTGCCGTGGATGTCGATGGTTGGCCGGACTTTACATACGATCTCTTGCGCTTTGGGTTATCATAATGAATCCATTTTTCATCGCCAGTGACAATCCGATGCAAAAATGACTTCTTTTGGTGGCGTTGAAACAACATTTCTGACATGCAGAATCGACGTTCGACGTCTCTTGGCTTTAATTCATAAGGCACCCAATTTCCAAGCTTCTGAATGAATCCTAATGATTTTAATCGTCTGGAAACGGTTGATTGATCAACTTCTAATACTTTTGCAAGTTCTTCTTGCGTCTGGCATGCATCTGCGTCGAGCAATGACTCCAATTCTTCGTCTTAAAATTTTTTTTGGCTGTCCGGGTCGTTCTCCATCATCTAAGTCGAAATTGCCACTTTTAAACCGTGCAAACCACCCTTGGCACGTCTGTTCGGCTAAAGCATGGTCACCGTAAGCGTCCAGTAAAATACGATGGCTTTCGGTAGCACTTTTCTTCATGTTAAAGTAATGAAGAAGAACTCCCCGCAAAAACACTTTATCTGGTACAAATTTCGACATTTTCAAATAAATGAAACAAATTGTTGTTCACGCTAAAATAAATGGCATCTACTGAAAACGACGCGAAATGACAGTACCTTTGAAATGAATATAGCCACAGATGAACACGACGCGAAATAATACTTGTAGAGCCCTCTTTTAGAAAAACGCACGAATTAATGCATACACCCAATACATCGCAAATTAGCCACAACTCGCTTCAGTGGTGACAATCACATACTCATAGAATAACCTATTTGTATAAGAATATATTTCTTCTTCATACATTTTTCTTCCAATATAGTTTTAAAAATTATTTAAGTATATAATAAAAAGTTTCTATTTAGGTTTTAAATTTTTAAGGCGCACTTAAAATTAGACATTAAAAGTAACGTTAATAACAATTTGCCTTCATATAAATAATGTGTCAATAAAATTTTATGGCTTTAGATGAAATAAATTATTACTTTTCCTTTATGAAATAAATTCTGTAAAATGAAAAATCTTAAGCAAAATTGTTTATGAAATAAAATTATAAACAAATACAGAAACATTTCCAATTTCATGTGAACGATTATTTGGAAATCCAAAAAAAAAAATAAAAATATAAATAAAAAGACACAAACCAATATAAGTTAGTCTATAGAAATAATATATATAATATAAAGGGTGTTTTTTAGACGTGTGGTTTTCAATGAGGCAATACTTTATTTCGAGTTGGTCTGAATCCAAATCGCCCATAAGAGTGGCTAATTGGAGCACTATGCTTTCGCACCACGTATACTCTAGTAAAGTGCTCGTCATTGCTGCTGTAGAGCAGAGTACCGAAGAAAACCCCCATGGAGTCCATTCTTTATGGCGCGCAACTTTTGGAGCTGTTCATATCCACTTCTTAGACGATTTTGCTGAATTATCCGACTCACAATATGCAACTCATCCATCAAGCGCGTCGTAAGATCGGTGAATAGGCACAAAACGAGATGGCCATCGATCTCGCTTTTCATTAGAAAATTTTATTCAGCGATGAAGCTCACCTTTAGTTGAATGGATACGTTAAAAAACAAAATTGACACCTTTCGAGTGATGATAATCCACAAGCAATTGTTGGGACGCCGCTATATATATATATAGATATATATTTAAAAGGCGCTCTGTAACCGCTAAAGTGACACTCAGCCGAGTTCGTCCTTCAATTTTTGGTATGCGACTTGATGCTTACCAACGAATGGATCGATCTACAATTTATTCTAAGCCCTTCCAAACGGCCGATGGATTTTATAAGGAGCTGAGGGGTTGATATTCCCAGTCGAGGAGTCACTGCATTAGGAAAAATAATTTTTTATAATTTTGGATGTTGGTGGGACCTTGGCTTATAGAATGGCAGTATGAAATGCTAACCTCCCGGCCTCTGTTCTCTCAAAAAGTCAATGTTTGGTATGTTCTATAACTAGACGGAGGCACTGGTACATATTTCTTCAAACATTTATCCGGTCGAAATGTTAACTGCCAATGGGGTAGGCTACAGAGCCATGATTAATTCCTTTTTCGTGTTTGATCTTTGGTTCCAACAAGATGGCTTTAGAAGTCATACAGCCAACAGTACAATTAATTTATTAGAGAAAACTCCTGGTAAGCATGGTCACCAAGATCGTACCATTTCACATTGCTGAACTATTTTTTATGACATTAAGTGGAATCGCTTGTTTACGCTGATAAGCTCAAGACGATTGACATTTTTGTAAGAAAATAGTTGGCGCTATAGCTGAACCCTTATCTATATAGCAAAGCTAAATTCTTGGCTATAACAATCAACAAAATAAATATACGTGTATGCCTACTATTTTCTCTTAAAAATCACATGTCGAAAAACACACTCTCTATACATATATATATATATGTATAATTGTTAGTTAAACCCCCAATGTAAACATTTTTCATACTATTATTGCGATATCTCTGCCGCAAAGCGAATTTCACTGAATAATTCATCATTTCATCATGTCTGACTGACTAGAGAAAATGAAAATAATAAAACGAAGAAACAAAGGTGAGTAAGAAAGCATGAATATGGCAATGTCAAGAGAAAATGAAATTGATGCAAAATTGAAATGTAAATTTAAGTGTAAACAATATTCAGCACATTATATGTCAATATGCAGAATAAGCTACAAACAGAGATATTTGTTGACTATACAGCAGACAAGTATTGAAATATGTAAAGCTGCAATTTGTTGTTTATCAAGATGAAAGAAAGAATAAGCAGAAATTGTTTGTTTTGTCTTAGTATTTATTTTTTAATTTTTTTTTTTTTTCAGAATAAATATTCATATATTTTGCTCAGCAAATATACATACACGTAGGTATGTATTTGGCATCAATAAATATGCACATTTTTATCTAAACACAATTTTATTATGAATTTATTTTTTCATGACTTTCTTGTCACAATCCTCCACAAGTTTGCTGTAAATAATTCAAGGCAAAAATTATGCAACACAAAATTTTAACGAAAATTCCCTGTGTTGTTATTGGATTTTTCAATTGAATTTCTTGGTGTTGTTGACAACAACAGCCACAGCTGGGTCACCGCAAATAAGTTATAAAGCATATTTTATTTATTTTATTTACAAACACATGCACATACACACATAGTACACACACACTCAGGTGCAACAAATACTTGGCGTATGGGTCATGCGGTCCAGCCAGTCATTGTCCTGTTGAAAGCTTTTTTCTTACTCTTCGCCTTGCTTATGGTATATGTTGCGGCTTGGCTGTTTTTAGGATTCGCTAGATTGTATAAACATTAAATGCCTTTAAGAGATGATTGGCTGTTGTGTGTTGCTCTGCTTATTTGATTTAATATTTATGGCCCAAATAAAATTCATTGAACCGTTGTTAATGTCTTTCTCTACTAAAAAAATTTCACCTGCTTGAACCAGCGCTCAATTGAGGATATTAAGGTCAATCGGTTGTTTGAATTTGAATTGAAATTTTATTGCTGGTCATCACTATACCGTTGGCTATGTAGTAAACTGGTTGGGATTTTCATAGGTAAGATTTGTAGAATGAAAAGCAACCATCGAAATATTCAGTATTACGTGTACGTATAAGACTTGATAGCCAATCATATGACTTTTCCTCCTCCAGATAATTGATAATTAAAGAATAAAGAAAAAATTATGAAAGTTGAAGTGTTAATTGTTACGAAATTTTCAAAGTAGATTCGCTTCGAAAAGACAAATAAAAATGTACTAAGAAATATATCTAGCAAAGCAGAACCTAACATTTTATGTGGTAGACGATTTATACGATTTTATCCGTGTGGGTAGGCTTAGAATGGATTATGTTGGCTACCAAACTATCTCACCGATTACACTTAAGCCTGAAGTAGTTCCACTTTGTTGCCACAAAGACATGAAGATTAAATTTCGATATCCAATCATTTCGAATATCTAATCAACTTCATTAGACACCCGTGCTTTCGACGTCAGTAGCATCTTTTAGCCCGCCATAGGACAAAGGACTGTACAGAACGGAAAAAATAGCGAGATGAAGAAAGCCCTGTTGTCATTCAAGTCGGCACTGGTGATAGATCAGACGCGGAAGCAGATTTGTCTTCTCGTGTAAAAGAGCACCTGGCCGGTTGAGATGAGCAGGACACAAGAAGTGTTCGAAAGCTCAAGTTGGTTAAATGGAATCAAGCTGATCAAGTGCAAAGAGGCTTCGCTGAAGTGACTGAAAGGAACGGTTTTAAATCTATGAAGGCAAAGGGAGTATACCAATCAGATGGTTGTAGATAAGAACTTGCTCACTGTGATCGTGAAAGTTTTGGTAAGGTCAGAAGGGGCTCTGCAATTACCGCAGTCTTAGAAACCGAATACAACTACAGAGGATTGAGAGGTAATTCACATTGCTAAGCCAATTGAACAGAGTCAGATCAGACAAAAAAAGGCGCCCACATCATGACAAAGTGTCATGTGGTATAGGCAGTGCATTCATTCGCCCACAGAAAAGAAGCGCGAAAGGTGGCATTGCAAGCAGGGAAAGTGGAAACAAAATCCTTTAATTGTATGTGAAAGTATTTCAGAAACGTTTTGTGAAAAAATAGCGAGCGTGTTAACTTGCCAAGAACTCCAAAATGAAGAACCTAAATCGTGCTAAATTTGATTAATAAGACAACTTTAGTGTCAGATCAGTATTTAATGAAAATTTATCAAGAGGCAAGCATAATTCGTTGTCCTTTTTATAAAACTTGCATAACCATCATTATATTGTATCGCGGAAGACAGACGTAATCTACACAAATCTCATTTCAACACATTATTAACCTTTGTTCGTGGCCATTGTGCAGGTATTCGAAAATCCTATTTATCTAACTAAACACACACGCACACACACACGCACACACACACGCACACAATTGACCATAAGATATCAACTTATGTAACACATTCGTAGCCAAGGGTGTGGATTATTGCATCATTCACACACCCACTCACACACTCACACTGAGACAGTAACTAGGAATGATTACAACACTACAAGAAGATATAACCGCAAGCACTTAGTAGGTATATTGGTATGTAGATCAGATTAGAACATCTGCATTCATTAGACTCAATGCCGGTCACATATTGAAGGCAGGCGTTGGAGTGTTTCTTATGTGTGTGTGTGTGAGTACACGCATATGAATATTGGCAAATACGTGGCAAATGGCATTTCATACACTAGCCACATCCATCACCGGGGAATATCAAAACAATCGCTCATCATCAGCACCACCATACACGTATGCATCAACCACTTCACCTTCTCGCCAGCATACGAGTATCGTCAAACCATTTCATACGCCGTGGCGTATACGTAATGTTAAGAGTGAATGAATGAATGAATGAATTCACCGTCGGGCAGGAAAGCATGCATAATTGGGGAAGTAGACAGCCACATGTGTCCACACATACATACATATGTATGTATGTACATAATTTAAGACCGCATTGAAATGGGTTTGCACGCGCTCCAACCAGAAGCTGTCAATACACTTTTGTGTTGCCATTGTTATGTGGGCTTAAATAAGGTGTCCATTATTTAGCGCTTTTTTTGTGTTTTCTAAGGCAGCGGCAAACGGTAGGAAAATGTAATCCTTATTTTGTGTTTAAATTATTTTCTGCTAAGCGATTTTTTTTCTTCACTTAAGCACTTAACAACAATATAATCTCGTCTCTCTTGTTTTTATTGTATATACATATGTATGTATATTAATATGTTAACACAAATTCACAAACTAACAGTTTCATTGATGCGCAATTAACCATATGAGTTGATATAAATCGCTTTCACTACAACAAAAAAAAGCTGAAGCTTTGAAATTTAAGCAAATCCATTAGCATATTAAAAATAGTGGAGTGGAAAGTAGAGTGAAGGAGAATTTATAAAAGAGTGAGTAAATTATGTAAATATGTATTGAAAGCATTGATTTGAAAACGAGGGTAGCACCAAAAGTACAGACGAAATTTATTGTAAAAGAAGTAAAGAATATTAGACTGCCCACCTCGCAACTTTGCAAATAACCACTACACTTGCGTGATGGGCTAGGTACCGGTAAAGAAGCAGAGCATTAACCCAAGCATAAACTTTTAAATAAATTTAAATAATTTTTTTTTTTTTTCAGACAAAGAAATATGCAAATTTCATGTAATCATTAAATCCCCAGATTTTTCATGTGACCCTCGTATGTTTTCGCAATTTCACAGTATTTGTTCAGAAGTTCATTTAAGATTAATTGCTTTTAGGGAAAGCAAATAAGTTGTAACCTTTGCCAATACATATCAATCAAAGCGTTGAAAACACATCAGCGCACACACACTTGCATACATTGCCTTACATACCCATATGTGCAGTGCCTATTGCATTGACATTCAACGCTCAACATAATTTCTATAATGCTGAATTAACAGAAAATTTAATTCATTGATTATTTTAATGAATGTGAGTGAATAAAATTAGAGAAATTAATATTGAAATTTAATAAAGTGTCAAGGATTGTGAATGTGAAATTTGTGAATATTTGTATAAATTAAACTAAAATGAAATTAGAAATAATTGCGAATATTAAAACGCTTGCTGAAAGTCATGACTGTAAACAAATATAAGAATTAGAAGAAATTAAAAAATTTTTAAACTACGAAAGAACTCTTTGACATTTATTTTTTGAAGAGTATCCTCTAAAATATTGGCCGCGGCTTAGACTCATAGGAGTCTTTCGTTGAGTTCAATTTTCGATGACTCGTTCGAGCATTTCGACTGGTAACTGGTGAATGACACATTTGATGTTTTGCTTCAAGGCCTGAATCGATTTTAAATATCCTCACAGGAAAAAGTCTAACGGTGAAATATCACACGGACTTGGTAGCCAACCTACTGCCCGTTTTTCAAAAAACACAACCAAAATTTCGTTCTGAAATTTAAAAAAAAAAACTGCAAAAACTCCCAAATTATAAGGCAAAACATACACGTAAAATTAGTAACCGTTAAGGCGTCGCAGAATAAATCACTGCCACACTATTAATTCGGCAAATTTAAGTGCGTGTGCATGGACACTTCAAATGCTGAGTAAATTACAAATAATAACGACAATGAGTAGGAAATGAGACTTAAAAAAGAAAAAAAAAAACAGTGAAAAGAGAAAATATTTTACTGTTTTCAATTGTTGGAAGTAGCAAAGTATGTAC
Source organism: Ceratitis rosa (assembly GCA_037013455.1). Classification (NCBI taxonomy): domain Eukaryota; kingdom Metazoa; phylum Arthropoda; class Insecta; order Diptera; family Tephritidae; genus Ceratitis; species Ceratitis rosa. The sequence goes on along the minus strand of JAWMAG010000001.1, from coordinate 12,685,289 downwards.
GACGAAACCAGTGACATTTCACGTAAAAAAATTTAAATTATAGCCTTTTAAGACGAAGTGCCGAAGCAAAGCGTAGAGCAGAATATACTTCAAAGAAAAGTGGGCGAAAGCCAAAAAAATTTAAACGCAAAAATAACTGTGAATAAGAAAATTATATGAGTCAAAGAAGAAAGCATAAAAATTTAATAGTAGAAAAAATAACTTTTGAATTGAAGAAAATTTCCACAGTGAGTTATTCAACAATGGCGCTTGATTAAAGCACATTTCGTAGAAAATTTTAATTCCGTCTTATTGTGCAGTAACAATTGAGTGGAAGGAATGAGGTTTTTTTTTTTAATTTTTGAAAATAAAAATCTGCAGCTATTTTTAAGTGTTCAAAGAAGAAGCGTGTGCAGTTACGAGAGGAAAGTTTAAGCTAAAAAAATTTCAGTTTCAATTTTATTTTATTTCTTTAATCATCCATAAATAGTTTCTGTCATACACATGCACATATTCATGCACACAAATATATTGTCAAAAAAAATTGTTAATTTTTCATTCTGCATGTTTGACGTTACTTTGGCAAAAAATGTTTATATAAAAAAATTTTTTTTTTTCAATATTATTATCAATAAATACAAATAAAAATTTAATAAAAAACGATTTTAGCTTAAAAAAAATCAACTTTAAAAACCCTAATTGATTAATATAAAATTAGGTCAAGTATTCAGTTCGTTCGGTTTTTATCTAAGAGATGACGTTATTGTCCATAGTACTAGTGTTACTAGTCGCATCATGTCACACTATACGGCGCTGATAACGTGTTTATTCGCGCTAAAAGTTTGTCTTTGACAGTTTTTCGATTGATTGACTCAGTACGTTGTGAGCGCTCGTCAAAGATGGACACCAGCAAAGAGAAAAATCTTCGATCAATGCGGAAAAGCAGCCCAAGTGGCTAAAAAAATTAATTTAGTTTATGGGCCCGATACTGTAAAGGAACGTGTAGCACAAAAGTGGTTTGCTAGATTCCGTTTCGGTAATTTCGATGTCAAAGATGAACCACACGACGGGAGGTCTGTCAACGAAAATTGCGATAAAATCATGGAAATAGTGGAAACAGACCGTCACGTGAGCACTTATTTAATTGTTGAGGAACTAAAGATAAGCCAGAAAACCGTTTGGAACCATTTGCATAAAAAAAAAGATAAAAAAAACCGAACGAACTTTTTACTTTACCTAATATATATTTCAATGCAAATAATTTCTCAGCTCAACTTAGTTAAAATAAAAAATACACGGAACTCAACTTGACTTAAGGGGTTAGGGGTAGTCAGAATTTTCAAAAAATCAATTTTTTTTTTTTTGCATTTTCGTGAAGTATAATATCTTAGAAATAATCTCTGAAAATTTCAAGTTAATCCGATAATTCGTTTTTAAGTTATTCGACAAATAACAAAGAGAGCTCGGGCTTTTCAAAGCGCTCGGGAGCAGGTAGCTAGTATCTAGTGTGAAACTTTAAACGCGTTTTTCTCAAAACTATGTTTTTTGAACTGGTGACAACTGTAACTCGAAAACCGCTCAGTTGATTTTAATGAAATTTATACAGCTATTAGAATACATAATAAACCCGGGCCTTATTCAAAGTTTTTTTTTCTTGTTTGAAAAATTTCGATTTCTTAAGACCAATTAATTTCCCAAAAATCTAGACAAATATTTCCTGAGGCCGACATTTTGTTAATTTTTGCAAAAAAAAAAAATCCTTCGATCAGGCCCAGGATTATTTATTTATAAAACTAATTTTTTTTATCCGATTGATTTCAGATGAATCTCCAAGGACTTGTGATTGTCACCGCAAGGACCTTTTTTTGGAACTGGGTTAACACAGACAGCTGTAACTTCGGAAATAGTTTTTTTTTTTATTTGATTTTTTCGTGACTTCAAGTCAAAACACTGTTTAATAATACCATATCACTACTTTTGTAAAATAAAATTACTTAATAGCAAAAAAAAATACTGAAAATTCTCATTTTTTCGTGCCTCTGACTACCCCTAACCCCTTAATTGCTGAGGAACTAAAGATAAGCCAGAAAACCGTTTCGAACGATTTGCATGAAAAAAATAAAAAAAACCGAACGAACTTTTTACTTTACCTAATATATATTCCAGTGCAAATAATTTCTCAGCTCAACTCAGTTAAAATAAAAAATATACGGAACTCAACTTGACTCGGGTCAACTCAACTCAACTCAACTTAACTTAACTCAACGGTGGGCAGCTAAATTTGTAAACCTCAAAAAAGTTTAAAATTTGTCTTTTTATCTGAAAAAAAGATATTTTTTTCCTTTCAAAAGCATTAGTCAATTTTTGTTATGTTTGTAAGAGTTTTAAGGTAAAAAATAGTACTAAAAATATACATATAATTACATACAATTTTTACGCTCTGAAACACAGAGAATTATATTCATTCTAATAATTTAATGACAATTAAATTTGTTCCGCAGTTTTCAGATCATATTGATACTCTCATTTCGGGCAACACTAATCCGATTGAATATCCAATTACTAAATGCTTTAGTTACTAAAATGACCAATATAAACTTAGCTAAAAATATTTTCAACATTTTTTCCAACATAATTCATAACAGCAAAAATTTTGAATTAGCTTTAAAATATTACTTTATTTCAATTTAAAACCAACAATTTTTTATAGTATAATTTGATTTAAATCTTAAACTTTTTTTTATAATTTTTTATAATTTTAATAAGTAATGTATACAAAATTCTCTTTCCCAATGTTTTAACTTTTTTTATCAGAACGAAAAATATACTTCAAAAAATTAACAATAAATAAGTTTTTTTAATTTCTTAAATACACCTCTGTATTTTAAACCATTTTTACATGAAATAATACTACTTTTAAATTTTTTTATTTTTATTTTTTGCTAAAATGACGTCAACATACATAATATTATTACATTTGGGAGAACTTTTAATGGAATTATATTAAAAAAGTTTTTGTCTATATAGATTTCAAAACGTTTTATTTTTTTTTTTCTGACACCAAAGAAGCTTTTGAATATTTTTTTATTTAATATTTAATCTTAACGAAAATGACAAATCACACCGCGCAAAATATTTCTCAAAATCATACACATATAAATCACATGCCAAGCATATTCTAAATAAACAAACTGTCATTTTCCGACACATTTCTTCACTTACCGCTATCACATTCTTCATTGACATTCATCTCCAACATCTTGGTATGTGTAATATCTTTGTGTGATGCCAAAAAGAGCACCACATCCCGTTTCTCATTTTTAATTGGCACAATGTCAAACAGACACCAAAATGGTGAACCTAAAGAGGAAGAAGATGAAAAAGAAGAAAAATTACAGCAAAAGTGAAATTAGCATATTTACATAAGTTATAATGTAAGAGTTTACGTGTGTGTGTGTTTGTCAGCTAATATTTACTAAGGTGAAAAGGCGAAAAGTGAGCAATTGAGTTGGCTGACGGTACAACTGCTGTATTACATGGCGTATACGTAACCTATCAAAGGAATTAGCTGAATTTGCGATATAAATATTTTAAGTAGTGAATTTGTTTCTTACATTTTAAGCACTTAGATTTGAAGAAAGGCATATATTTATGCACAAAAAAATTGTGAAAAAATTATTTAATTAACATTTATGTATTTTATTATTTTTTATTAAGTATTTTACGAGACTTTCTATGAAATAATTTTTATTTCTACTGACCAAAATTTTACTTAATTTCCCTTTTATTAAATTTTAAATTCTGACATTAAATAAATTACTTTTTAGCATAACATTTAGCCCTCACACGTTTAATGTGCACTTCATAGCATCTGATAAATATATCGTAGTTTTCTCACATACTTCATACCAACCAAGCTAACGAGCGCACGTATGGCCTTTAACTTTGTTAACAATATCAACGCCATCACCATCATCACATTATATTTCATAAATAAGGGGAAAAAAAGTAAATACGAAGAAAAATTAAGGCTAGACCAATCAATGTTTCATAGACTACAAGTATGTAGCGTAGCATACTTACAGGCGTAGCAAATAGAAAATTATGTGTCACAACTCTATATGTTGGCCTGTGTGTGTATGTCTATGTATCAGTGTGTGTATTGATTACATACGTCTTTTATCTTTTACTCATACTGCTTCTCATATATTTTTCTTCAACTAATATTGTTTACTAAGCAATATGCTAGGCGGCAAGCGGCAAGCTAGAGCAACAGCGAAGGAAAACTCTTTATAATACTCGTTGTATATTCATAAGCATGTTTGTCATCTATTATGGCATATTTACTGTTGCGCTTATCAATTTGACACACTTTTACATCTCTTTTACGCACATATGTACTTACATGGCATACCTACGTATGCACACGCAGGAGTGTGTTAAAAATATATATAAAAAAGAATTATGTACTTAATTTAATGCGCCTTTTCCGCTCCAGCGCACTTACAAGCGACTGTGGGCGCTTTAAGAGTTTTTGTCAAAGGTTGTTGACAGAGTTGACAAAAAAAAATATGCTGCTCTAAGTCATATAAATATTATGTCAAGAGCGTCAATTGCATTGCTGATAATTGAATTTCCGCTCATTTCATGACGTTAGCAGTTGGAGTGTGGATAATGTGGTGAATATATTTTCCAGTGAAATCACAGTTTATCATAATGACAGACATTTGCAAACAGTTTTAAAGCATACTCTACTCAGATAAAAGATCCTTTGACGTAAACAAACACTTTTAGATATTTTATTAGTTTTTTTAAATTTTTTTGGCATTGACGGAAGAAAATAATGGCCCCATCTACTTTCAAAGCAAACCAAACTCCCAAACTATCACGGGAGAAACTTTCTTAGACCATCCCATCAAAGAAAAATTATTTAAAATAATAAGCCAAACCATCCTCCCGCTCTATCGACTTGAGACGGCCCAGGACATGACTTCGGAATTTGCCAAGTCATGAGAAGCAAGCAGTGTGGAGCCTTGGGTCACGACTAAAGGAGAAGAAGCTTCAGTGAAGTCACTCCGACTTATTCGGGTTTAAGGGTTCACTGAAGTCTGATTGCAGCGTCTGTTGACCAGAGGTGCGGCTGCGAGCTGGCGGCGGTCTTGAAGCAAGTGGCTCCCAATATAAATGAATGCTAAATTTAAACCGACAAGCCTAGCGAGGTTGTGCCTAGAAACCAGTTCCAATGAAAAATTTATACATGCCTCGGATGAGATAGCCCCCTTATGATGGCGACCCTCGCAATTGTTTTAAGGACCACGATTTAAAGGCATGCAACAGGAATGTCCGGTCCCCTAATAAGGAAGATGTCGCTGCCCGGCTGGTTAATGTCTTCGTAAGGCTAAAGGGTGACATTACCGCCGTTCAAGAAGTGCGATTAACAGTACAACGACGGAAGAATGTGGGTACTTTTGATATTTACTACAGCGCCCCTATGAAATAGCGTAAACTTGATGTCGAATTTTTGGTGGGAGTGAGACTACGTTGCCGAGTACTGGCATTCGCACCGATGAATGAACGTCTCATCACAATTGGCATCACAATGAAAATTTTCAATATATTGCTGATCTGTGCCTATTCCTTGGAGCAACTTATGAACGCCGCCACCAGGGTGAGCAAAGAACCCATCTTCGGTAAAATAATCAAGAAATTCTACGTCCGTGAGGAAACATCGCCAAATACGTTAAGACCTGTCGACCTCGATTATGGTTGTCCGTAGTACAAGATTCGAGCATAAGAAAACTCACCGAGAGCTGAACAGGAAAGAAAAAGGCTTTTGCATGAAGAGGGCCGAATTGTTTCATTTTATTTATTTTATATTTTTTATATTATTTTAGTTTATTTTATTTTATTTTATTTTATTTTATTTTATTTTATTTTATTTTATTTTATTTTATTTTATTTTATTTTATTTTATTTTATTTTATTTTATTTTATTTTATTTTATTTTATTTTATTTTATTTTATTTTATTTTATTTTATTTTATTTTATTTTATTTTATTTTATTTTATTTTATTTTATTTTATTTTATTTTATTTTATTTTATTTTATTTTATTTTATTTTATTTTATTTTATTTTATTTTATTTTATTTTATTTTATTTTATTTTATTTTATTTTATTTTATTTTATTTTATTTTATTTTATTTTATTTTATTTTATTTTATTTTATTTTATTTTATTTTATTTTATTTTATTTTATTTTATTTTATTTTATTTTATTTTATTTTATTTTATTTTATTTTATTTTATTTTATTTTATTTTATTTTATTTTATTTTATTTTATTTTATTTTATTTTATTTTATTTTATTTTATTTTATTTTATTTTATTTTATTTTATTTTATTTTATTTTATTTTATTTTATTTTATTTTATTTTATTTTATTTTATTTTATTTTATTTAATTTAATTTTATTTTATTTTATTTCATTTTATTTTATTTTATTTTATTTTATTTTATTTTATTTTATTTTATTTTATTTTATTTTATTTCATTTTATTTTATTTTATTTTATTTTATTTTATTTTATTTTATTTTATTTTATTTTATTTTACTTTATTTTATTTTATTTTATTTTATTTTATTTTATTTTCTTTTCTTTTATTTGATTTGATTTGATTTGATTTGATTTGATTTGATTTTATTTGATTTTATTTGATTTTATTTTGTTTTTATCTTTTAAATTTAAATGCTAGTCCCCAATGGATTACACTATTTTTCTAAGTTTTCGTTTATTTATTTTATATGGTCATATTTTTATTCTAGAATTCAATATATATATAATTTTTGGTCCAAAAGAAAGATATGAAACACTTGACTCGATCGCCATTAATTAATTTTTGTTTTCAATTTTAAAAAATTTTCAGAGTTTTGTACTCAAATCAAAACTTAATTATCTCCGAGCAACATAAATTTGCCACTAATTTCCAGAGGAAACAAGAATTATATTTTTCCAACAAATTTTATTACACCAAAAATTCCCAACCAACATTTATTAAAATACCAAAAACTAACTTCCTAAAACTTTAGCAATAAAATTTAATTCACTTTACTCTAACCACAAATTAGTGCAACTTTTACACGAAACACAAAAGTCACAATTTATCAATATTCATGGGTGTAAGAGCTCAAAAATATGTATGTTTGTATGTTTGTAAAACAACTTAATGTATGAATCTGATATAAACAAATGTATATATTTCTGTATGTATATATTAAAAGGGATAGAATGAAACGGAAGGCATTAAATACTCAAAACAGAATATTCATATATGATGTGACAATAAAGGAAGAAGAAAAATTACAGACAAGTTCAACAGGGACCACAGACAACTAAAGAGACAAAAAGCGCAAAAGTAAAGAAGAACAAAAAGTGCACAAAAACAGTTTATATCGAAAAATATTGTCAGCTGCCATGAGCCCACTCAAAAACTTATTCGAGTGACTTTTTATTATTTGTACCAGCACAATAATAGTTTGGAAAAAGCACAAAAGGCTGTTGTTGTGCAGAGGCAGCATGTCGACTACACACACATATGGATATATGTTTTTTTCATTTGTGTGCACATTTGTATGGGTGTGTACCCTGTATTGACACAAATCTTATATGGAGCAAAAACAACAACCGGCACACACTCACAATAGACTCACTCATACCCACAGCGCCACTGACATGTTCCCACTGGGGAGCATGTATTGAAGATTTACACAGAGCTACACATTTGTAACTGTAAGTGAGCAATTTGTTGTT
>JAWMAG010000001.1:12592500-12675000 GCA_037013455.1 Ceratitis rosa | reverse complement strand
TAGTTTGAATTGTATTGCATTTCAAATTATGATGAAGTTTGAATAAAAACAAACCAAATATAACCAGTCATTACAGCAGCAACTCATCGTCAACATTCCTATTTTCAATTTATGCAACATCAACTTTTTAATTAGAAGCTTTTGTCACAAATTCTCATCATTTTTTTTTGTTTTTTTTTTTCCTTTTTTTAACAACTTTATTTGTTTTTAATTATGCATGCCATTTTCAACACTTCAACCCACCTAAATACCAGCAGCTACACAAATAAACATGTTCTGTATGTATGTAGGTATGTCTGTATATGTGTGTTTAAATATTTATTTAACAATAAGAAGTACTTACCATCTTTTTTATAAAAAATAACTTCCAATTTCAGTTCGGTCTTATTCATCAGACTTTTTTCAATTTGCTGTTTATGCTCATCTTTTGTTTCCGGACCGTACAGGAAATGGCACGAGCATCCTGTCGCCGTGATGAAGGAGTAAAGTAAACCCATTGGTATTGTTGTTTTCATTGGCACAGTGGTAGTGTTGGTTGTGGTGTTACAAAAAAGACCAAACGGAGAACGAAAAATTGTAACAATAACAACAAAAACATACATTTTTTAAGCATCCAAAGCGACATCCATTTCAGTTGCCCATCAGTTGACCAACGAAGTGACGGCATATTCAGTGATGTACCGTTAGTTGGTGGGAGAATTTCAAAATTTTTTTTCGTTGAATTTAATTCGGAGGAGCAGTTGTTGTTGGTTTTGTTGTTGTTTTGTAACGCAATTTTTTATTTTTTATTTTGTTTTTTGTTTCATTTTATTTTTTGTTTCATTTTATTTTTTGTATTATTGTTTTCATTATTTTTAGTTGTCATTGTGCCATTTTACAGTTGGAATTTTAATGGACACAATTGTTTTTTATTTTTTGTTTTATTTTTGTTTTTGGCATTGTGAATTTGTGGCGGCATTCAGTTTTTGTTGTCATTGTTTTTGTTGATTGCAAAGTCCGCAAAAATTACAAGGATTTGGTGTTAAAGCGTGCAAAGTACGGAAGAAAATAAAAAATTTTAAAAGTGTTGACTAACAGTATTATTGTTTGGGATTAATGTGGGATGTTTTTGAGCAAAAAAATACCTTTTTTTAGAGACAAATTATTTGGTTAATATATTTTTTTTTTGTTTGTGGTGTATAAAAATATATATTTATTTTTTTGCTTTTAATAAGAAAATGACTTAAAATCGCACCAGGAAAAAATTAAAAATATATTTTCATATTAAAATTATTAAAACTTTGGTTTTGTTATTATATTATCATTTTAAAAGCAATTTAATTTAGTAGAAATTCAACTTCTTTTATTACTTATATGTAAAAAATTAGAAAATTTTCAAAAAAATTTGCTACCATAGCCAAACGATTTAATTGTAATTTTATTTAACTCAATTGAAAATTGCACTTCTATGAAGTTTTACAAGTAAAATATTGAAGGCTATCAACCTAACGCCTAAAAATATGCCTTCCAAAAAGCAAACTCAATAAGAACAAAAAGAGCGTTAATTGGAGTACTTGGCTCAAAAGCTTAGCAATATTTTTTTTCCACGAACAACATTTTGAAAAAAAAATAAAATAAAAAAGTTATATATAAAAAAATAAAATCAATTACAAATTAGAGCAGAAAAAATTCAACATTTATTATTAAAAGCAAAAAATATTTTAAAGAAAACTTACACATTTTTCTACTTTTTCGACATTATTGTTTATTATTTTTCTAACGTATTTTTTTCCACTCCACTAAACAAACGCATTAAAATTCTAAAACACTTACCCTTTTGCATTATTTGCGCTCGTGAATATCCTGTCAAATCCACGAAGCCATCCGAACAATAAACAATTGGATTGCCATTTGCCTGCGCATTGCCAAGCACGAAATTTGAATCTGAAAAGGATGAAAATGTATAAGTTAAAGAATTTAAAAGCAAAGTAAATAAATGCGTTTTGACATGGAAAATGGTGTTATGTAGCTGAGTAAGCAGCGAATATCCATAGGAATGGGCAGTTGGTAAAATTCAAAGAAAATAACATTCAATTTTTCATTGTTTATTTGACCAGCTCTATGCATTAAGGGATATTATTATTGATTTTGGCACTTATGAAAAGCTTTCTATTTTTTAATTTAAATTTTTGGTTTATTTATTTTTCGACTTAAGTAACCAAAAAAAAAAAAATAAAACAAAAATATTTCTTTTTATTTTAAAAGAATGGACTTCTAAGCTTTATTTACATGAGTACATACATAAATACATACATACATACATAAATACATATGTGCACATAGATGCTCTTATATATTTTTATAGAAAAAAGTGAACTTTTCAAAATAAAATTCAAATTTTATTCATATTAAATGCATTTTCAGCGTAAGCTGATTTTTATTATTTTTTTCTAATTTTCATATATATATATGTATTTATAAAATCTTAAATTCAAAGCTGTCTGTTAACTGATTTAAAATTAATAACTTGCAGACAGTTTACCTAATAAATAAAGCAATGAATAGAAGTTGGAAAATTCTAAAAAAAAATTAGAGAAAATACATATGTAATATTTAAGCTGAAAATCCTCATACAAGTCTCTTGTAAAATTTTCAGAATTTTATAGTAGCAAAAAGTATACAATAAAGTACAATATAAAACAACTTAGCTCAACTTTCGGAAGCCCGCAAGCAGATAAACTGAGTTTTTCTTGACCCAACCTAACAAATCTGCCTGCATACATATAGTATACTCACTTAAGAACTGAAAACCACAGACATCCCCATCCCTGCTGGGAAAAGGTAGACTTATATGCAAAAATTCTTATTAAATACTATAATATTTAAGGGACGCAAATATACTAGTTTACCATAGACTAGAATTATACTAGTAGCTTTTTGTAAAAACTAAACCAGTTTGGAAAAATTCTTATTAAATACTATAACTTTGAAATCGAAATCATACACGTTTGTTGTAAGCCAGAATTTAACTAGTATTTAAAGGGCAAACATATACTAGTTTACCATAGACTAGAATTATACTAGTAGTTTTTGGTAAAAACTAAACACGTTTGGCAAAATTCCAGTATTTCAACTAGTATTTTGCTGACAATTTCATACCAGTTTGCCGTCTTGCCAAAAAAGAAAGCAGAACTCATAAGTAACTAGAAGCTCCGGCCACTACAACAAAAACAACAGCCACATATTATTGTGGTTTTCTACATATTTTGTTCAGTTGTAAAAAATTATAAACAATCCAAGTTAAGATACAGATACATAAATCGACATCTCATCCACTTCCTTAAAAGAAATAATGTACCAAATATCAAGGAAAGTGAACCTTAAGTGCGTGTCTTTTAATAAGTTGATGCCTAGCCAACTTCTCGTGAAAGAAGTTTTTCAAAACCATTCTCAAATCTACCTTGATGCACATAAAAAAATCATTAAATTTGTAGAGAACGAGTTCTCTACTAGTATGAACGAACCAGTATTCAAACTGTTGTAATTTAACTGGTATATATGAACTGGTATTTAACTAGTTTGAAGCTGATGCATAGACTGAGAATTGGCAGTTGCTTATATAAATATTAGATAGAAGATGAGCAAGGTGGTATAAATATGTAAATCAGTTGGATTCTAGTTAACAACTAGTATTTTTCCTTGCAGGGATTTAACTCGTACACACACACTAGTCGGCTAGAATTTATTCCAGTTAAAAAAAACATATGGATAAAATACGTCGATAGAACGATAGCATATGTAGGTGGGCAGCAGTGAGGATTCTCTTTCATATCTACCCCAAAAGAGCACTTCCGACACCATCTCTTACAAATTACCTCAGATTGTAATAACTTATTTACCATTGATAGTTTGTTTTGTCGTTTATTTGCTTAGCAAGTATATCTGCTTTCAATTCCCTTTTATATCTCTGATACCAGAAATCCAGAGGGTTAACCTGCTCTATTCAGCCATCTCCTAAAGAGATCCTTAACAGCACAATTTTATAAATTTTTATAATCCTACAAAATAGTTATTTTCCAATTTTATGCTATAACCCAAAACGCCTCAAAAGATTACAGTGCTTTATTACCTAGCTTTGCTCGTTAAAAGCAAATATCCACTCCGGTTAACACAAATTCACTAAAAAATTTCAAATTCTACTCAATCACTACTAAACTATTCCGCTTTCCTAGAATTTTCTGCTAAGAACAAAATCTTTACAGCAAAGCTTAAACTAAAAAAGTTTGTCAACTATTTAGGCTTGTACTTATGTATGTTCAATCTCTACAAGTATTTCTTATTACTCACATAATTTTTCCACATACATATGTATTGGTCTATTTCACTGTCCTACGTCAACCATCACTTATGATATGCTGCTGCTGCTTCGCTTAGTTATCATTTTACTCTCTTGTAAGCAGAAAAATATCAAATTCACTGCCTTGCTGTTGAGCTCATGTGTTTATGTGTCTGCAGGGTAGAAGTATACTTATAAATCCCTACATACCAAATTCTCATATCCTTTAGTTTCTTCTACTTTGTAGATGACCAACTAAACCTGGTTAAAATACATATTTCATAAAATTAAATGCTTCCAAGTACCTGAGCAACATTTTTCAGTGTTTAAAGTGCATTCTACACTTGTTTGTGTGCGCCGAGAGGATTCAACAAAATTTGCTCGTCAAGCATTTAAGAGGCTTTAAATTGACTTTAGGAAAAATTTTGTTCATTTTTATTTTTTTGGTTGTTTGAAATCCTTCCACATGCAAAGGTACCTAATATGATGAAAAATTTGTTGAAGAATTTTTTTTTTTTGTTTGCTTCATATTGATGTAAGAATTTGTAATAAATATTTATAAGACAAAAGTGCTTTTAAATTAAGCGTCTAAAATATGTGTTATATTTTACAAAATGAAATGAAAATACATCAAAAACGCAAAGGAAGGGCTTGAATAATAATATGCCAAGACAGCATTAAAATAAAAATAAAATAAAGTTAAATAAAAATAATAAAAAATGTACTTCAAATATTCTTAAGAATAAAGTAAAATAATATAAAATAGAATAAAATAAAATAAAATAAAATAGAGAGAAATAAAATAAAATAAAATAATATAATATAAAATAAAGAAAATAAAGTAAAATAAAATAAAATAAAATAAAATAAAATAAAATAGAATAAAAGAAAATAAAATAAAATAAAGTAAAATAAAATAAAATAAAATAAAATAAAATAAAATAAAATAAAATAAAATAAAATAAAATAAAATAAAATAAAATAAAATAAAATAAAATAAAATAAAATAAAATAAAATAAAATAAAATAAAATAAAATAAAATAAAATAAAATAAAATAAAATAAAATAAAATAAAATAAAATAAAATAAAATAAAATAAAATAAAATAAAATAAAATAAAATAAAATAAAATAAAATAAAATAAAATAAAATAAAATAAAATAAAATAAAACAAAATAAAGCAACATAAATTAAAATAAAATAAACAAAAGTAAAATAAAATAAAATAAAATAAAATAAAATAAAATAAAATAAAATAAAATAAAAGAAAATACAATAAAGTGAAAAAAATTTAATAAAATAAATTAAAATAAAATAAAATAAAATAAAATAAAATAAAATAAAATAAAATAAAATAAAATAAAATAAAATAAAATAAAATAAAATAAAATAAAATAAAATAAAATAAAATAAAATAAAATAAAATAAAATAAAATAAAATAAAATAAAATACAGTAAAGTAAAATAAAATAAAGAAAATAAAATAAAATAAAATAAAATAAAATAAAATAAAATAAAATAAAATAAAATAAAATAAAATAAAATAAAATAAAATAAAATAAAATAAAATAAAATAAAATAAAATAAAATAAAATAAAATAAAATAAAATAAAATAAAATAAAATTAAATTAAATTAAATTAAATTAAATTAAAAAAAAATAAAATATAATAATATAAAATAAAATAAACTAAGATAAAAAAAACAAAATAAAATTAAAAAAATAAAATAAAATAAAATAAAGTAAAATAAAATGAAATAAAATTAAATTATATTAAATAAAATAAAATAAATTAAAATAAAATAAAACAAATTATTTGTATTGTTTTATACAAATAAAATAAAATAAAACAAATTGATATTAAATTAATTATATTAAATTAAATTAAATTACATTAAATAAAACAAAATAAAATAAAAAATAAAAGTAAAATAAAATACAATTATGATAAATAAAATAAAACTTAATTAAATTAATTTAAATTAAATTAAAATAAAATAAAATAAAATGAAAATTAAATAAAATCAAGTAAACCCAAAAAAATATATATTAAATTAAATGAAAAAAATAATATCAATTAAAAATTTAAAATATAATAAAATAAATTTAATTTAATTTAATAAAATAATGAAAAAAATTAAAAGTTAATAAAAAATAAAATAATACTTTATTTTAATCATAATAAAATGTACTAAAATTAATTAAGTGAAATAATGTTATTAAAAATAAAACACATTACATAAAGTAAACTAAAGTTAAACACATGAAAAAATTTAATATAAAATATAATAAAAAGATACAATATAAAAAAATATATTTTATAAATAAATGGATGAAATTAGAAAAGAAAGAAAGCAAATGCAAAACAGTATTAGAAATTATAAAAACAATTTCAATAAAATTACAAATAACTAAATTAACTAAATTAAATTGAAATAAAACAAATCGTATGTACAAGTAATTTACTCTAGGTGAAATAAATTTAAATGAAATGGAATAAATAAATAAAACTAAAAATGAATTAAAGTAATATTTTATTAAATACAATAAATGAAAAATATGAAATATTATAAAACTAAATAAAATAAAGTATCCGTTAATAAACAAATTAAATTAAAAACAAACAAAAAATCATAAGCAAAACTAAATAAAAAAAAATTTAAAATCAATAAAAATAATTAACTTAACAGCAATAGAAAATATTAAATAAAATGAATAATAATACTATACGAAAATAAAATATAAAAGAAAATTCAATTAAATAGGATTACATTAAACAATATGAAGGAGAAATAAAATTAATTAAAAATTTTCTCAAAATAAAACAAAAAAAATAAATTAAAAGCAATTGAATTGAGTATAATAAAACAAAAATTTCAGAACCAAGGTAAACAAAAATCCATTTCAACCTGTTTTTTATATATACGTAAATATATACACGTGTTTGTGATTTTGAAATTGTTTCCAATATACATACACGTATGTACTGTGTAAGATAAGTAACAAATACCAATTAAAAGTTCATCAGACAAAAATTTGACATGAACAGATATGCAATTGTACTATACACGTACATACGCAACTGGATTACTCATTTTATTAATTGAGCTCATGGAAGAGCAATAGTGCAATATTGAAACCCGAGAGAAATCTTTTGTACTAATTTTATTAAATTAGTTACAAAGTCAAGTTAGTTTTGAAATTATTTTCATGTTAAAAATATTTATTTTCACATTGTAAAAATTGAACGATTTTGATTTTATATACATATATATATTTAAAATTTTCAGCGCTGTGAAATTGCTACATGCCAAAATGCTTTCCAATATTACGAAATAGGTTCACTGGAAGGTTCAAAATGATAATCTATAATATTATTTTCTTTTTATTACTCACATTTTTAATTATATATTTACAAAGGATTATTTAAAAAATCAATGCTCGTACTATGGTTGGAGTCTAAACGTAAGATCTTACACAATCTTTTTATAGCTTTATAGATATATTTCAATTTTTTTTTTCGCAATTATCTTCCTTTTAACTAAAAGCCTTAATACCTTTATATTGTCTGCACTAGCAACCGATCCCCACCTCCACTCATTTCTATACGAATATCAACAAAGTAAACACACGCATGTGTGTACACATTTGTATATGTATGTATGGTATTGGATGAGTGCATAAGTTCGTGCCCGATTTCAAGTGCAAACTAAAATTGAAATTTTTTGAAGAAAGCGCTTTTATTAATCAATTATGTATTCGCCATCATGTTCGGCAATCCACTCCCAACGTTCAACCAATTTACGGATGCCTGATTCATAGAAATCGCGCGGTTTCTCGTTGAAAAAGGTGTCAAGGTGGTTTTTGACGTCTTCCACATTTTTAAATTTTTTTCCATTCAAATTGTTCTGCAGCGATCGAAACAAATGATACTCAGAAGGTGCAATGTCGGGTGAATATGGGGGATGCGGCATGATTTCCCAATTCATCTCCTTCAGTTTGGCCAGGGTCGGTTTTGCAACATGTGGCCTGGCGTTGTCATGATGGAAAAGAACTCCTTTGCGATTGGCCAAAATCGGACATTTTTCATCAATTGCTTTCTTCAATTCGACCAATTGCTGACAATACTTGTTGGCAGTGATCGTTTCTCCAGCTGGCAAGAGCTCAAAATAGATCACGCCTCGGATATCCCACCAAATGCACAGCAGTACCTTCATCGGATGCAATCCACCTTTCGACATCGGTCCCGCCCCTTCGTGTGCCTGTTTCCATGTTCTTTTGCATTGAACATTCTTGTACAGGACCCATTTTTCATCACCAGTCACGAGCCGATCCAAAAAAGGTTCGTTTTTGATCCGTCGAAGCAAAGAAATTGCTGTTGACATACGGTCCACTTTGTTCTTTTCAGTCAACTGATGTGGCACCCATGTATCGAGCTTCAAAGTGTACCCAACCTTTTTTAAACGACGAAACGCATTTGATTTGTTGACGTTCAATTCACTGGCAACCTCTTCCGTCGAAATACGTGAGTTATTCGCAACTAAAGTCCTTAGAACATCGTCATCAAGCTCAGAAGGCCGTCCACTGCGAGGTTGATCTTCGAGGTTAAAATCTCCAGAACGAAATTTCGCGAACCATTTCTTTACTGTGCGGAGTGCTGGAGCACGGTCCAAATAAACTTCGCGAATATCTTTAGTTGCAGCGCCCACTGTTTTTCCTTTGCGGAATTCGTATAACATAATATGACGCATATGATCTTTTTCGTTGTTCATCTTCCATGCGTCTTTTCACTAAGCAACTCAAATCAAAATGAAGTTATTTTATGCTTGATTTACAGTTCGGACTGTCACCTTTCCAACGATATATAATATGTATATATTTCTTTCACGAGCGCCACTCTCAAACGATTCGTACGGCATCCAGCGGAATCGGGCACGAACTTATGCACTCATCCAATATAAGCAAAGCCAAAAACCAAATAGGCGAAATTAATATCGAAAACTTTTAGTTGTAAGCACACAAACGCCTTTGGCCTTAAACTTACATCTGTGTGTGTGTGTCTGTGTACAAACATGTGCTTGTATGTACATATGTATATATTTCCAAGAATTATCTAAGCAACCACAGTGTTTGGCCTTCATTTGAGACTAAAGGCTTTTATACACACACACACACACATATGAAGTAAGGTCAGTGTTGACCAAATGTAGTATAAGTAAATATTTGCTAAACTTAATTAACAGTTCTAAAACAGTTGATAGGCGGCAACCAAATACAACAACAACAAAAACAGCAACAAGATAAATTTGTTAAAGAAATAAATCGTCATAACGTGCTTTGTACATCAATGAACAGGCAATCATTATCGAAAGTTTAATTAAACAGTTCAACAATACAAACAAAATATGTGATTCAATACATGTAAATATATATAAAAATATGTATGTTGCTTGGTCAGCAATTCTAATTTATCGTCAAATAAAAATATATCAACTAAAAAAGGCGTTACTAATTAAGCGCGAGTTTCATAGCAAATAAGAGGGCTCTAACATGTACAAAGGCTTCTTATCAGTGGGTTATAGGTTGCATTGTCTGCTGCTAAAAGTGGTAAATCGTTGCAAACCCTGCAGGAAAAAATACTAATTGTCAACTATAATCCAAAAGTTTTCCCCTTTACACTAACCAGTTCACCCCCCATCTGTTAGCCACGTAAACGAATACGGTGACGTCCTACGAACTGTCAATTTTGAAGCTATGCATCAGCTCAATACTAGTTAAATACCAGTTCATTTAAGCTTATTGAATTTCTCCTTTTCCAAAAATATAAAATATAAAATATAAAATATAAAATATAAAATATTAAATATAAAATATAAAATATAAAATATAAAATATAAAATATAAAATATAAAATATAAAATATAAAATATAAAATATAAAATATAAAATATAAAATATAAAATATAAAATATAAAATATAAAATATAAAATATAAAATATAAAATATAAAATATAAAATATAAAATATAAAATATAAAATATAAAATATAAAATATAAAATATAAAATATAAAATATAAAATATAAAATATAAAATATAAAATATAAAATATAAAATATAAAATATAAAATATAAAATATAAAATATAAAATATAAAATATAAAATATAAAATATAAAATATAAAATATAAAATATAAAATATAAAATATAAAATATAAAATATAAAATATAAAATATAAAATATAAAATATAAAATATGAAATATAAAATATAAAATATAAAATATAAAATATAAAATATAAAATATAAAATATAAAATATAAAACATAAAATATAAAATATAAAATATAAAATATAAAATATAAAATATAAAATATAAAATATAAAATATAAAATATAAAATATAAAATATAAAATATAAAATATAAAATATAAAATATAAAATATAAAATATAAAATATAAAATATAAAATATAAAATATAAAATATAAAATATAAAATATAAAATATAAAATATAAAATATAAAATATAAAATATAAAATATAAAATATAAAATATAAAATATAAAATATAAAATATAAAATATAAAATATAAAATATAAAATATAAAATATAAAATATAAAATATAAAATATAAAATATAAAATATAAAATATAAAATATAAAATATAAAATATAAAATATAAAATAAAAATAAAAACTAAATCAAAAATTAAATTGACTGCAGCGAGACTCGAACTCTAAACCTCACGCCCTACAGCGATAACCAGCAGCTAAGCACCTAAATGTTCCAGTCTCCGAATGGTGAAGGATACGTGTATGGTGACATTCAGAAAATTATATCGAAGCTCGAGCTAAACGTAAAATGCGACCGAGAAATGGAAACCATCTTCCAGGTCGAGGCCACCTACTCCTTCTCTAGTAGAGAAGAACGGACGGCAGGCGGGCCTATCGGTAGGAGTGAAGGTAACCATACCTGTACTAATTAAACTAGATATGAAGCAGGCACTTTTTCTGTAATCACGCCAACAACCAGAATATCTTCAAACTCAATGACTAGTCTAGTCGCAAGTAAGGCAGTTAAGTGCGTCAACACAAAGAACAAATGCCTAAGGACATGCAAAGAGCTAATCAACAGTCCATCGCGGGAAAACACAAAGACTATTACTAGGATCCCATGTCGCACGGGTGTAGAAAGTAATGAAAAGGCGACCGGGCTAGTTCACGTTGACGCCACTCAAGGTCATGGAGCTCTTCCAACGTAGGACGTACCACTAAATTCTTATGAAGCAGCGTCTACTATCCACGCAGAGCAACCTGGTGCTTGCATAAACCAAAAAATAACTCAGAATTCCTATGAGAATCGGCATATAGAGCATACACAGTGGATGTCAAAACGCTGTAGCCTTGCCTCAGTTGGCGTACTCCCCAGTGTACCACTGGTTTCCATTAATGCACTTGAAACTTTATTTATAGCTGGCCAGCACACAATTTGTCAATAAAGGAGAGTTTATCCTACAACTGATACGTAGATCTATCGACAAATCCTGGGCGATTAAACCCCATCTGTTACCTATTGCTTTTTGCTTATATAGTAGGCGGTAGCAGTCTTCACGTATCTTTGAACTATATCATCTTTCCAGTTAAGTTTCTTGTCTTAGATGACTGCAAGAAATTTGGCCTTCATTCCCAGGCCAAGTTGAATTTCGTGCAGCACTGGTGGGTTGATTGAAGGGATCGTATATCTTCTTGGAATTAGTACTAGCTTTACTTTGTTTGAGTTGACCCAGTCTCGACAGCTATTAGATCAGGATAAGCGTGCGCTGCATCAAATCCCAGAGGGTTTATGGATACTTTCCTCTATATGCAATGTCGATATCATCGGCATAGGCAATGGCTTTGACTACAATCCTTTCTCTTTGGGCTAATAGCGAGTTTACCGTGAGGTTCTAGAATAATAGGGAGAGAGCTTCGCCCTATAGAATGTCACTGCTAACATCTCTGGATACTACATATCCTTTCAGGCTCGCAGCTTAGTAGCATTTGGTTGATAAAATCTGCTAATTAAGTGTCGATACCTACCTACATAAACTAAAGATTGTAGCTACGACTGCGCTTGATAAGATGTTGTTGAAGATCTCTTTATATCTGGGAAGACAACAAGATAAAATTTCTTGTTGTAGAGAGTCTCTTCAATGTAGGTAACAGTGCAGTTCCTGACGTTTTTTCTTCTAATAAACATGGTGATCATTTGAGAGTAGCCTCTCTAATCTTGGACTACACATTTCTAGAATCTAAAATCATAAACCAGTCTTAGATTAATTGACAACAACAACGGGATTATTTTACATGAAATTTTTCAAAATGTGTTGGTGAAATTTATTTATTCAAAATGACTCCAAATTTTTCAAAATTTCCGAAATTTCCAAGCCTTTTCCGCAAGCGTTTCATAGATATTGAAATTTCGCTAACTAAGTATAGCCACAGACATACTCTATCAAACATCTACATATACTCGTGAAGTTGTATTTTTCTATGTTTGTATATATGTATGTATGTCAGCACTTTGCTGTTATAGCATAAAAATGAACCTGAACACATCCGCTTCGACTAACGTGTCACATCTGCTACTGATTGCGGTGTATTAAGTTGCCGCAATTGTGGGTTTTATAGCTGTCAGCCAGGAAACCAGTAAACAACACTAGTACACTCACACATACAAACATACACACGTGCTTGTGTATATGTATACATACAACTACAACAGTCAGCGGTGAGGCCTTGCCGAGTGTATGGCAATTCAAAGCTTCAGGCCATTTAATTTGGTGACTGTGTTTGTGATTGTACATGTATGTATGGTATGTATATCGCTGTTGTAGTTTTCTAGTTCTTTTTTTAGGCATACATAGTTTAGTAGTTGTGGCTACCGAAACCCCACTGTGCCACCTATCGAAATTCTGCGCTTCGCAGTGCAATTGTGCATAGCGCTTATTCGGGGGAAAATTGTAGAAATGCAAAATTAATGCTCTGCCATAGATGTATACGTGTATTTGCTGGAGATTGAAAAGTGCAACAGCTGCTTTGGTCATTTTTTTTCGTGCTGCCGAATTTTCCTGTTCATTGAAGTGTGTGGGTTCGGTGTGTTATGAAATGGCATGACCGGCATAAATTGCACAAAGCTTGCATTTCGTGTTATTTGTTATCCAATCGTTGGCTTATGAATTTTTGGAAAACAGATGTAGTGTGGTGAAGCGCCAATTTCGATGAGCGCAGTTGAAATTAAATTGTTGTTCAATAATGTCTTTCCGGTTTGAAAAAAATATAATTTTATATTATAAATTCGATTGCATGCCATAATTATTCTTCTCTCATTTAGTAAGTCCCAAAAACAATTTAAATATATTACTAGTTAATTAGGTATATTTTCTACAAAAAGAGCTAGACTTATCAACATTTATACCGACTGTTTGAAGGCCAGCGACATACCTAGTCTTTCAGTTTTTGAGATAATCTCACCAGCAATCTGTTGATAGTCTCTTTCCCGCATAGAAAATACTCACTGGGTTGTCAGAATCAAAATTTATACCAAAAAAAAAATTCATATTCGGATTATTGATTTGCAAATCGGTCTCATTAGTGAAGCAAAATTTGCATCGACTTTGTATATTAGAGCAACTGATTTATCGGTTTAAATGTCAAAACTAAACCAAACAATTAATCGTTAACAGAACTGTGTACTAACTTCTTTGCAAGCGAAAATTGTTACAGCTAAAAAATACTAATTAGTGTAATAATTTTATATCTTTTAGTAAGATTTTATACACTTTTTTCAAATTTACTTCAGGCTGTTAGTTATTTCGTCCTTTGTTCTCTAGCCTTTACTTTGCAACGTAGGGGTAGGTTAAAGCTCTGCATTGTCCTCAGCATGCTCCCTTGAGTAATAACATCGCTAACTATTTCGAGCATTTTAAAACCTGCATAAATGTATATTTTTTTAAATACATCAGTCAACTTCTTGTATAAAAATAATTTGTAGTAAAAAGAATTCTAAACAATATTTTATCAAACAAATCGCTCTCTGGTTCTCTCACATTTTAATCATTTATTTTATTTCAAACAAAAGTTCGGTCAGTTGATGACTTTCAATTTGTTTTTGTTAAATCTAAAAATCTCAAATCCTTTGCAATTACTTTATTAGTCTTCCCTTCAAATTTTAAAACGATCGGCTAAAATATAGGCGAGATAAAGCAAGATAGCTGAGAATAGGTCAGACGAAATTCCACCACCAACACAAACAGGAATTCGCCATGTGATTCTCTTCGTGCTTTGGCATAATTTACAGCCAAGACATATATTCAGTAAATCCCAAATTGCATATTGAACGATTGTTTTTAGAGACCATTTCTAAGTGGTTCTGAAGATTCCAGACTGAATATTTTCCGTAGAGGACGAGCACCGAAAAGGTCGACTAAAAACGTTCACTGATGGCGTCACTATAGCTCTGGTGAAGTCCAAAATTGACGAAGACCCACGATTGATACAAGAAATGACTACTAATCAATTGGGCTTGAATGACATGGCTGTATCGTTTATTGACAAATCTTGGCAGGAGGATGTGCCGCTTCTCTAATGACTTATGTAAGAGCTGCAGGGACACAAAGGAGGCGTAGAGCATTAAAAATGCTACTATCTAGACTTTTCTGATCATTCTAACAGAGTGGAGGTTTCCCACTATCCCTGCTTCTACTAGCGTTCTGTTACTAATGCGTCGTCATTGTTTATGCATCTACACAGTACAGCAGGCCGAGAATGACGAGTGAATTGTAGAACTTTGCCTTGATAAGCCGATAGCGAACTTCTCTTTGTTATTTCTCACTCAGTTCTAAGTAACACCTTTTGAGTTGATGCGGTTTACTTCTAAAGTTCTCAAATGTACAAATCTTTTCGTGTGTTTTATGAACGATGCGATACTATTTAAATCAACCGTTGATATCCTAGGTATTTACGTTATATGTTTCTTAGAGCTGTACATTAACAGACGTGGTGCTCGACAGACTCTTCCTCTTCTTCGTCCAGTGTCCAGTTCGTATACCAGCGGTGAACCAATATAGGAGCATTACAAATCTAGAAGAAGAACATTAAGAAGACCTTCCAATGAATGATGAACTACTCCGTAACGAGTATAGCTACTGACCGCTTCGGAAAGAGATTTTATCGAATACTAGCCATCAGATAGGGATACCGTAAAATAGAATGAGTCTGATCGCCGCTGTATAAATCCAATAAACGACAAACGATTAGCCATCTATTGATTGGCATCTTTGCGTACCTGGAGTGCTTTCCTCGACCTCTCCGCAGTGTTTATGCTTTCGTTGAGCTTGATAACTAGGGTTGTTTCGATATACTTCACTTGGGTCTAGAGAGTGATTTTTAGGCCTTTTAGTTTAGTAAGAGAAAGTGGTTTATTCCTTTTTGTAAATAGAACCGGTTTTTGTCTTCATTGACCTCCAGCATCACTGTCCCTGTGAGGCGTCATAGCAGTGGAGATGAGACAGTCTGTTGTTGTATATCTGCATTGCTTATCCCAGCAAAAATGATCCTTCACAAGGGAATCCACGAGACCTGCAACCGGCTGGGCGAGATTCATTTCTTGAGGAGCTTCCACTGCGGTCTCAGAATTTTGTTAAAGGATCAGTTAATGCCTTAAAAAGCACGAAACATGTAGTCATTTAAAACCAGTCCTTTCTCGATACATCCAGCTATGTGTTGAAGCGTATTGGCGACAAACTTTCATTTGGAGTAGAAGTATTGCTTCCTGGAAAATACATTTTAGTATAGCCTTTGGCGTATATAGATGTCGAGCAGGCTGATGGACCAGAAGCCCTTGTGGCTTTTATGATTGGTCCTGCCTACTTTTGGAATGAATGTTTCCTTAGTCTTGCTTGCTTGGGTGGCATATATCCTTCACGTAGGAAGATTTCATATAGCAATGGGGACAGAATGTCCTCCGCCGCCTCCAATCTCAGAGATTTATGCGGTTGGAATGATTTGATTGCACATTTTATTGACTCTTAGATAGACCAAATTACTTATGTACGACCGTCAGCAGTATCGAGGAAGCCAAGACACTACTACGCTGACTTTTTGTTTGATGACAGGAGATATTACTTCTTATTTTCAGCTATGCCTCGCTCAATCAATAATATCCACAAAAGAAAATCTCTCCGAATTTAAACTGAATTAATGCAATCCGCCTGATTATTTCGCTTGTTTTTTTACCCAGCGTTGGTGTACATAAGCTTTGGCACAATTAAAATTTACCACAAAATTTCGGTTTTCGGCTCTTCACAACCGAGTTCAAATCCACTCAAACCAAAATTGGAAAAATTTTCAAAAGCTCACACACGCCCTTCCGCCAATACCAAAAAACAAAAAGAAAAAACTAAAAAAAAATCACACGAAATCACATTTCACGCGAAAATACTAATTAATTACATAAAACTACACTCCACCAGCGACAACAACAAAATTTGCCAAAAAAACTTGTTGTTGCCACAAACTCATACATTTCGCTGCGCGGATTTGTGTTGGCTTACAAATTAAAAGCTACGCGAACGTACATCTAACGGTAATTAAATTATAGCGAAAATGTCGACAAAAATTTTTCCAATTGTCTCTGATTTTAATTCCCATTAACAATAGTTTGCAACGAAAATTCGAAATCCTACAACAAAAGTAATCACATTTATAGGAAATACCAAAAAAAAAAAAAAAAATACAAAAACAAAAAAAAAACAAACGGAGGTTAGGGTACCAGCGTAATAACGGTATTGCATTGGTGTGACTAAGCAAAAGTTTTTTTTTATTTTGATTTCAATGCAAAAGGGTGGTCAATCAGTTGTGAGTGTTTTGTAAAAGTTTATAAGCAACAACAGCAACAAAAAAAACGAAAGCAAAAACAATAATAATAATAACAACAACAATAATATTAACAACAACAGCAGCAACAATAACAACGACAACAACAACAACAACAACAACAACAACAACAACAACAACAACAACAACAACAACAACAACAACAACAACAACAACAACAACAACAACAACAACAACAACCAAAACAAAAACCAAAACCAAAAACAATAATAACAACAACAACAACAAAAAATAACCGTTGAAAATTCATTAAACACGAAAAGCAACAAGAAGCCACCAGAAGCAACAACAACAACAGCAATAAAATTACCCAAAAGGCATTGCAGGCAATCAAAACGTTATTCCGCATGCGTCAATGGCTTTGTGGCTTTTGGGCAAAATGCATTCAAATATAGGATTCAAACATACTCGTGCATACCTATATACAAATACTACATACAGTTGACACAATTTCAACATTTGCAATAGAGTATATATTGCACAAAATTTTAAAATTTTGCAAAAAAAAAAATATTTTTTGACGGTAAATTGCTGGAGGCTCTGAAACGCTTTGACATTTCAAACACACGTCACAGCATAACCACTCACAACATAGATATGTTTGCTTATTATGAAGTATATACAGCAGTCCTTTGGTTTATATTCCATTGATACGAATGATTTGCGGTTAACTTGATACATAGGAAAATGGTATTGCCACGTATGTAGTAGACAAAACCCAAACAATAAAATGGCAAAAAGCTGGAAATTCTTCTGCCGCTTACGCAATTACAACAGAGTTAACACGCTGTTTGGCGCCAACTGAATATACCAAGTACAGCCAAGCCAAGCTTTACCCATCTGATCTTTTCAGCCACTATTTCTTGATCCGCTGAACCACATATGTCAATGTACGAGTATAAGGGAGGACCCCAGGTTAACACAAGATTGGAATTAAATAGAAAAAATAGTTTTCAATCTTTTAATTGTAATATTTTTTTTATTGAATCATAAAGCACATAGAGTAGGAATATTTTTGGAACAACACATCGCAAGCCATTGATTGTTGAAACCAAATGTCGCCGATACCACGAACTTCAATTTTAGGCATCAAATCTTCAGTTATCCTTGCACGATAGGGGCGACATTGACGGTTACGTTCAGTTTTGAAGAAATATGGGCCGCTGATTCCACCGGCTCACAAACCACATCAAACCGTAGTTTTTTCTGGATCAAATAGCAGCTTTTGAATCTCTTCAAGTTGCTCTTCGTCCCAAATGTGGCAATTTCCCTTGCTTACATACCCATTGAGCCAGAAATATACCTCATCATTGAACAAAATTTCGCTCGAAAACTTCGGATCTTCCTGGAAGTTTTTAAGAACCCATAGAGCGAAGCTATGTCGCTTGGGTAGGTCCAGTGGATTCAGTTCATGCTCAAGCAGAATTTTGTACGTTTGCAATTTAGATCTCTGCGTAACTTGTGCCAAGTCGTTCCCTACGTCAGTACGAGTTGCTGCGAACGGCACCGAATCGACTATGCACGGTCTTCGTGTTCGCTCTCAGCGACAGCCGATATATTTTCTTCACTGCGTGCTGGACGTGGTATATTCGGTCGAATATTATCCAATACTGTATGCTGGGTCCCAAGATAGGTGAAGGTGTTGTGAATAGTATGCTCAGTAGGCCGATTATGTCGACCATAAGTTGCACGCGAAATAGATTCTTTATGGAACGTGAATTTTGGTAATAAAGATGAACGATTTATCTTCCCGTGAGGAAATACAAAACAAAACTGAATAAAGCCAACATGACTGCTTGACACAACGCACGAGTGATCTCTCAAAAAAGGCTTTTGGGAAAAGCACCTCAACCTGGACCACCTGTTATAGGTATATACAAATTTATAGTGACCTACTTTGAAGGCGTTACAAAAATTTTAATTAAATAAAATGTATTTTATGTTTTATTTTGACAAATTCCTGGAACTTTTAATTTAAAATGTTCGCCACTTATATTTGGGACCAAAACTCCTTCAGCAGGTCCTGCCGTTTATTCTAAATCCAAAATTGCGCACCCCAGCGAAGTGCATAACTCAAATCTCTAAAGAGCTCAAATGCATAATCACAGCATTAGTTGACGTTGCACGTTTTCAGCTCAAATGCATGCAATCTGCGCGTCACGAACGCAACACAACAACGCAACACGTCATCGTGACGCAAAGGATAATATGTACAGGAAAAAATGTGAAAAAAAAAATAAACCAACAGGACAATTAAATCATATCAGGGTTAACTAGAAAAGTAAATATAAATATAAACTGTATTTACGCAACTCAACCCACGTAGCGCCAAAATAAATACAGTTATGCATACTTTTGCACAAGTGCACTTCTATGTATGTAAGAATGAAAAATATCGCCAGTGTGGGCAGCAATTGCATATCCTTGAATCAAATGCAGATTCGTTAAAAGCTTATCGAAGAAATCTGTGCAGCAGTATTTTGTCATTTTATGCCACTGCCATTACATTATATATATGTATGTACATACATTCATACCCATATTTTTATTATGTTTACATATTCATAAAATAATTAACTCTTTGGTCGTTAAAGTAACAAATTGCATTTTGTGTATTTCTTAAAAAGCTTTCAAAAGTGCGCTACGCTAATGTCATTTCCACATACTATACAAACATACGAGGGGATTAACAGAAGTTCGGTAAGGTGACCAGAAAAAAAATAAAAAAAATCTTTTTGTATTTATTCGTCGTATTCTTTGTCCTTTTTTATCTTCTCTACGTAATTGTCATTGATTTCAATGTATTTCTTAAGCCTTTAGATCTACTTCTGAAAACAGTCCTCAAAATCTTGTTTTTTAATATAATCAAGTTCAGCATTATCTGCATTAATTAACTCCTCGTTGCTGTTAAAGAAATTTCCTTATAATTTTTTTTTTATTTTTGGAAATAACCAGAAATCACAAGTTGCTATTGTATATGGGAGGAACATGGTGTTGGACGTATTTCTTCGATCCCAGAGATCGAAATAAAATTACTCAGCTGTAAAAGGTGCTGCAAATCCTCTTTTTTTCGGTTTTCCAAAATATTTTTAAAGACTTTTGGTAAGCGCTCTTCGGTGTCCCACTTCGCAGTGGAATAGCAGCTACGATCCTAGATCGGGTGAAGTAAACTGACACCATAACTTTTGCTGCTGATTTTTGTTGCTTAGATTTTACGGGAGGGTTTGCTCGTGTTGGGCTCCATACCTTCTGGATCGTGTTTATAGAACCAATATTCGTCACCAGTAGCGACTTTAACAAAGTTGCTAGACTGACCATTTTCGAATTTCTTTAGGAAAAATTGAGCAAAATGCATTCAAACCTCCTTTTGGGTCTCATTAAAAATTCGTGGTACCCATCGAGCAGATTTCTGCGTGTATCCCAGATGATTACTAAATATTCGCGATGCAGCCAAGGCATTCAAGCTCCATTCATTAGCAATCATTTCTTGCATCAATCGTGAGCCTTCGTCAATTTTGGACTTCACCAGAGCTACAGTGACGTCATAAGTGGACGATTTTAGTCGACTTTCTCGGCGTTTGTCCTCTACGGAAAAATGTCCGTATCGCGCATTTTCTCGTCTCCATTTTAGCTGATCGTTTTAAAATTTGAAAGGAAGACAAAAAAAAATTGAAAGTCACCAACTTTCCGAACTTTTGTTAATCCCCTCGGACATACGAGTATATACTTGCATATCTTTATATGATTTACTGCTTAAAACCGGTTATGACCAACTCTATGTACCTATACATACATACATGCATAGCTACAAGCGTATTTAAGCACGTACTTGTCTGTAATTAATTAAATTAATTTTCCTTTTCCTTGCGCAATTCATACATATATTGTATAATGGAAGTTTGTGTATGTGTGCGTGTGTTTGTCATTTATACTTTCAGTTAAGC
Source organism: Ceratitis rosa (assembly GCA_037013455.1). Taxonomy (NCBI): domain Eukaryota; kingdom Metazoa; phylum Arthropoda; class Insecta; order Diptera; family Tephritidae; genus Ceratitis; species Ceratitis rosa. The sequence continues at coordinate 12,653,799 of JAWMAG010000001.1, read as the reverse complement.
GCGCATTATGTATTTGCTTATAAACAGCGCTCTACAAACACGCGCTCACCAAGCTCAAGTCCCGCAGCATACAACAACAACAGCAACAACAACACTCTTAAGTCATAAACACTTAAAGAGCACTTAACTGTCAGCGAGCGAGTGAGCGAACGAACAGGTGGAGTGAGTAGATTAGCAAGAGCTTTTGGCCAACCGATGCATGCATGTATGTGTGTGTGTGTAACAGAATATATACCATACATATAGCAACTAAACACTTTAGTAAAGCTTTCAAACACCTAGCAGGGTGAAGGTAAATTAGTATGTAGAAATTCTAATTGAAACTCCTTGGAGGCTGATTTATTTTTGTTTTTGATGATGGAACACTTCAACAAGCCTATATGAACTAGTATTCAACTAGTATAAAACTGATACATAAATTTACAGTTCATAGAAAATCATCACATAAAAAATATCAGAAGATGAAGGACAATCTAGTTAGTATTGAAATGCGAACTAGTTTAATACTAGTTCATAACTAGCAATTTTCCCTGCAGGATATGTACTCTATGCATTCATTTACGCTTGTTCTTGCTAAATTTCTTACGGTTCATTATATGTTGTGGGCGTATGTTAGCTAAATATTGGGTGTGGCAGAAACTATTAACCATAATTGACATGTTTGAGACATTCTTATATGAAAGTATAGGAGGATTTTTTTTTAAGTTCAATTGAATGAGCAAGAAAGGACGACAAGTGAACTTTAGGTAAGATAGTCAAAGATGGCATCTCTTAATCGGCTAAAGCACTGGGAACTGTAATGCACTTGGATTATAGGACATCCGCCTCTGTGCAGGCTCTGCAGGTAGTCTATGGTAGCAACATAGCCAGCGCACGAGTCAGCTCATTCAGCTTTCTATTCGTTGCTACAATCATGTGAACTACGATCTAATTGTCGCTTGGCTGTCTACAAGAAACTTGATACAAAGTTTGAAGCTATCTTGGCCAGCCTTAGAAGAACCCTACTGCTGTGCCCACCTTGCATTTAGTCCCATCACTATAGAAGAGGATGTATTCAGTATTACAGATGGCTTTGCCTTACGTACATTCTTCCCTGCTACGGAGGGAGTAGGTTGCTTTAACCGGGCTGAAGTTTTTCTTTTCTCCGTCGCATTATACGTTTAGCCCAAGTTCACATATAACTATCCGTATGCCACCATGTTTTTCACAGTTAGGTGGCTGTATCCAACTATCTAAAATAATTAGGCTAGCTGTTAAAGCTTCAATAAGTCCCTTTTGTATTAATTGGGCTAATGAATAGCTTACAAGGGCCTTTGTTGGTGTAGTTCATATTGTGCCTGAAACCTCAACTTAATTATGATAGTGGGAGTGAGTTATTGTACAAATATCATCAGAATTTATATGTTAAAATTTGTTTAATAAATATTTATAATTAAAATTATTATTTTCAATAAACTTACGTGTGCCATCGAAGCGGGTTGCGATCGTATCAAGAAAGGTATTTTGGGGCGCAAGCAGCCCCTTTCGGGCTGGCATTGGATTGTAGGGTCTTTTATATAATTTCTTTTCACGATGAAAATCTGAAAAATATAAAAAGAGATTTTTAAATATAATTAGTTTCAACAACATTATTGTTCATTCGGCTTTTATCTAAGAGATGGCGTTATTGCCCATAGTACTAGTGTTACCTGTCGCATCATGTCATACTATACTGTGCTGAAAACGTGTTTATTCGCGCTAAAAGTTTGTCTTTGACAATTTTTCGATTGATTGACTCAGTACGTTGTGAACGCTCGTCAAAGATGGACAAGAGCAAAGAGAAAATTCTCTATATTTTACAATTTTTCTTCGATCAAGGCTTAAAAGCAGTCAAAGGGGCTGAAAAAATTAATTTAGTTTATGGGCCCGATACTGTAAACGAACGTGTAGCACAAAAGAGATTTGCTATGTTCCGTTCCGGTAATTTCGATGTCAAAGATGCACCACGCGTCGAGAGGCCTGTCGTCGGAAATTGCGATAAAATCATGTAAATAGTGGAAACAGACCGTCACGTGAGCACTTATTTAATTGCTGAGGTACTAAAGATGAGCCAGTAAACCGTTTGGAACCATTTGCATAAAAAAAAACCGAACGAACTTTTCACTTCACCTAATAACTCCAGAACGTTTGGTCGGATTGCCATGACTAGCACCAATTCGGATAGGTCTCTGGTCAGACAAGAAGAATATAAAAAAATAATCCAGAAATTGGGCAAGGAACCGAACTATTCCTAACAATAGTTGAGTACCTTATTGCGTGGATTAGCTTTAGCGTTACTTTTCCTCATGGGAAATGGACCATGGACCGACGTTTTTAAAAACAAATCGTATTTATTATTCGATTTACTTGATTTTCTTTTCCTACCAGGACCAGTTTACAATCTTAAAATTAATTGTTCAGTTCGGTTTGGATTTTAGTACGAAGGTACTTTCATGTTTTGTTTGTTTGTTCTCAAAATAAAAGCTTCACCTGCAGTTCATAACCCATCATGGAAGCGATAACCCATGCATCAGGATCTGTTTCTGAAACAACATGGTTTTTTGCCTCTTCTTCTTCTCTTCACCGAACGATAAGGTTTGAAGGGGGTAGTTTCGACGCTTTCAAATTAGTTATTTTAGTGTTGAATATCAAAAAAAAAAGTTCGTGACCAACTCAAATAGTTTGAATATCAGCAATTGGACACTTTACTGGATGGCGATCTGTGCCAACCAGGCGAAACCATTGATACGAAACATTATCGACTACAAAGAATACATTTGAGCTGTGCTTTGCATTATAAACGGCCAGAAATGAGCGAAAGGCATGAGAAGATAATTCTGCAGCATGACAACACTCGATCACAAGTGTTTGTAAGGGTCAAAAACTAACTGAAAACGCAGAAAAAGAAGCATTTACTCCACCTGCCGTACTCACCAGACCTTGCTTCTTCCGACTGCCGGGTTTTTTCGACGGATATAAAATGTTTTGAGAGGATGCCTGGTTTTTTGAAGAAATCTAAGAATAATTCAATGATGAATCAGGGACACAGAATGCCCTTGAGAGCAATTCTACATCGGCCAAATCAATCGCTTATATGCTGGAGCAGATGGTAATAATTTGGTGATAGGTCCGGACTATAAAGTGGTTACATGAGAACCTCCCATGCAAACTCTTTGAGCTTCTGTTGAGTCACTATCGACGAGTGCGATCTGACGTTACCCTAAATAAACACAATTTCTCTCCGGTTGGCCAAAGCTAGGCACTACGAGGCGATTGCTTCATTCAGACGGTCCAGATATTGACAGTACAGAATCCGTATTAAGAGCCTGGCCCTATAAGAGTAGCCCATAATGGATAGTTATTTGCCAATCATACAACACTGAAACTTTAGTGGCCGTCAGCCTCTTCAGAAATAGGTCGATTTTGTTACGATTCAGCAACGAATTGCAGATGGAAATTTTGGTCCATGAGTTTTTTTTTTTTTTTTTTTTTTTTTATTAACTCATGCGACACTCTTACATTGAAATTCTTTGTATATTCAACCTTTCTCAAACAGTTCCAAATTGTTTTATTTGCAATGTTTCGCCCCTGTTGGGCAATCGAAACAATGCTCGCCTGACAGTCAGACTAGATGATTTCCATTATTTCATCGACATTTTCGTCAATTGGCCTTCCACACCGGGCTCCGTGAAGCATCACCAATTAGACAAAAATTTCCAGAACGAGCTTTTGAGCAATGCTTAGTAATATCTTGGCCAGAACGCAACCTTTGATGGTGGAGGGAGCTTCGGAAAATGAAAAATGTAAACAAAGCGTAGACAAAATATGTGGAAATCCAGTGTTGAGTTGGAGTTGTGATCTCGAAATGACAGCGATGACCGTCTACCATGGTACACCTCTTCAAACCCGACAATAATGAGCAGGCTTCAGTGGCCAATAGTAACACTTTTGACCGACCGAACCATTGCTACCAGAACATTTCGCACACTGGATCGATTTAGGTTGAGGTAACAAGTTATTCGTAGACTTAAGGTTTTAAGTGCGGTTATGGTGCTCTACACTATACGGGTACAAGGCATTTGCTCAGATGATGGGCGAAAGCCGAAAGCAGCAAGTACTGAAATATTTTCGTTACTGAGAGGAGGAAAGATGCCGGTCGTTACGACTCTACCTCAAGGGTGGATAACTGATATTTACCCTGTTTCCAAATGTTGGGTATCAAAAGAAGGATCAACGAAGTACTTCGTTCCGAAATTCCACGCCAAGCTCAATAATATAATTAAAAATTTAATATTTTGCATTAATTTCGAGTTAAAAAGGACTTTTCGTTATTCTTTGCCTATCACTTTGTAATTAATAATACCAATTATAACAACTAAATTGGTTATTATTACTTAAAGTAACTACAACGTGTGGACGGATTCTTCTAGTAGTTCTATAATTAATATTATAAAGCGTAATTTCACGTTTACCTACATATATAAATATGAATATATATCTATATATTTTATTATTAATTTTTTTTCTTTTTTGCTTCCATAAAAATAGCTTTTTCGTTCCCCCTTTTTGATTCTTATTTGCTACTGAGGGTGCCATTAAAATAGGGTGCGCTTAATATACGACTTTAGATAACGCTACACATCGTATTAACGCATATAAATCATTATATTGACAGTAAATGCAACATTTAATTTAGATAAATACGCTTTGCAGCCCTCAGGCAGTGGCGGAATTTCCCCTCATAAGCAAATGCTCGCGCATACTCATATATTATATGTATATATAGAGTTATACCATGTAGTTACAGTAGCCGTAATTTATATTTATATACCTTTATATGAGTATGCCGTTAGAAGTGCAATATTTTCATTTAAAAATATTTTTATCATTTGCCACTCTACATTTTGTATTAACATTTTCACTCGCGTGTTGTGTTCATTAATGCGACCACATAGTTATTTATTTATTACTGCACCGCAAATATACGTGTATGTATGGAGAAAGTGTTGCATTTGTTTATATAATATATACATACACACATATATATTGTAAAAGTGTGTATATGTAATTAAAATTTATTGAATATAACTTGTTTGCCTGGTTTGCATTAATTTAATTTTACAATTGCTTTTAATGAATCATGTACATATGTACATATGTGTTCAATTATGTATGTAGTAGGTACATATGTTTCCGCTGAGGTATGAAAAGTTAACACAAATATGTAAATCCATTGTGAATGGTCGTCAATAGTTCATATTAAGCATAATTAATACAAATATTTGCTTAGTAATATATATACATATATAATTTATGACGGTGATATATGTATGTACTAATGATGATACAATATAAAATAAACTTACTACACACACTTTCTCGTTTACATAAATGAAGTCAATTTTGCAAAGCACATTCGTCTCTTATCAATGTTAAGTTATTTAAATTTCTATCAAATCTAAGATATGGAAGAGGGTTGCCTTTTTAATTTCGAGATTTTGATTTAATGAAGGGTGATCTATTTCGAGGTTGGCTAATTTTTTAATGAAAAAACCACAAAAAAATTCAAAATTAATGGGTAATGGGTATTATTATTCGAAAGAACCTTCTTTGAGATTGAGATATGAGATTGAGAATACTATAGTCATTTGTGCGATCAGCATACCTTCAATATTGGATGAACCTTTTTGTCTGTACAAAAAAAAATTTGTACACATTGGATCCCATACAATTTGTCAATCGCTCAAAAAGAAACTCCTGTCGATTGGTCGAGCGCAGTGCCTTGAAAAACAGCTAAGATATTGTGAGATGTGAAGAATCGTAGAGTTACGCATATGAGTCCCAAAGTAAGCTGCAATCGACTGTATGGGTGTTTAAAGTTGAACCCAATTCAACAAAAATTGTTCGCACAGGAAGCACTTCCGATTATGGAAAAATCTTATATATCGACTAAACCAATTGCATTTCTGAATACTCAAAAATCCCTCAACATTTGTTAAGTCATCCACCGTACAGTCCTAACTTGGCACCGAAAGACTTCTTTTTATTCCCATACATAAAAAAAACTGAAAGGTCAACGTTGCTTCGAAAATTGGTTCAAACTAGAGCACTAGATATCCGGATGTCGAGTAATGTGAGCAGCTCGATACTCGTTCGTTGCTCAACTACTCAAATAATTTTTTTTCTTTTTTCAAACATATCAATTTTGAATTTTGTTTGTCAAAATTTCTATAGCATTTCAATGAGTTTTTCACTTTGCATAAATAAATTTAAAATTATAGAAAGAAGTTCTTAGAAAAAAGTCAAAAGTTTTGCTCAAAATGCCCAACAAAGCCCGAATTGATCAAGAGCAATAAACGAATGTGCGAGTACTCGTTGCTCAAATGTTCAAGCTGCTCGATATTGTTCGAGCAAACTCGTGAGCTCTAACTCAAACGCATGCAAAGCGAAATTATTGAAAAACTATAAAACGATTTTTGATGATTAAAATAAGGGTTTTTTTTCATAATCCTCAAATGAAAAAGGCAACCCTCGTATTATAATATTAATGAAAACATAATTTAATTTTTCACATACATATGTACATATGTACAAGAACATCTTAATACCATCTATTAATTAACTGTAGTAGTAGAATTTAATTAGTTTGAAATAATTCATAAATAGTTAATTAAATATAAATGAATTCATTTAAGCCTTAAATTCAAGGGAAATGCTTTGAAGTCGCATTTGATACCAAATCAAATTTTAATAAAGGATTTTTGTACAAAAAAATCCATCGCATTATCTAGAATTCAAGGAATTATAGCTTAGTTTGGCTTTTTACGGATCTGATAAAAAGGAAGAATTAATAATGACGGTTGCTTTTATTTATAATGAAAGCTCATGAAAGTTGGAAAATAGTGTTCCTACACTATTTATAACAATAACGAAAGACTTAAAACCCTTTCGATACCGCATGAACTCTTAGCCGAGCTGTGTGTAGTCGATATAGTTCCATACTATTTTCCTGATATGCCTGGGTGAGGGTTCAGTTTGAAGTAAATGCTTGTTGGGATGTTAATAACATTACGCTCCTTAACTTGTAGCATAGAGGTTTCACTGTTTAAGGGATGCTCCGGTTACGGTCCTTAGGGCGGTGTTTTGGCAGACTTTCTTTGTTCTCATATACCGAGAACTGATTGGCATGGACCTCTCCCAGTTCTTCACTACACGACATTTACAACTACAACTAGCAAAATCCTGGGGTACCTTATTTACCAGCTGGACGAAGGAGTACCGGATCGAACTGCAATAAGTACAACGTAGTTGCTGTCAATGTCAATCAGTTCTCGGTATATGAGGGCAAAGAAATGCTCTCTAGTGAAAGAAAGAGTTTCGAAATGTAAAAATTGAAGTGATGTTTAATTTTTCCAAGTTTTCAGGTTTGACATGTCGACAACACAGGTAGCTCATAGTCCCCCTCTTCAGCGGCGGTGGTAAGAGAAATCCTCAATATCCGATAGTAGCACTCCATGGTTGACGGTATTAAATACTTTTGACGAAACCCAATACTTCCAGCACAACTCGGGCGCAAGGCCGGTTTTGGTTTATTCTGGGTTATCTGGTTGTTTATGGCGAAAAGTGGGGATGTGATACAGCGTCGTTTGTGGGAGCCATGTTGATCTGCTGCTGGGTGTATGAAGGACAGAATATATATTAGTCGTTAAGACTCCCCTTTGTTCGCTGGTTTACCGGGTTCTAGCAGCGGGACCACTCTAACCAGTTTCCGAACAGCGGGTGTAGTAAAAGAGCCTCTACTGAACCCGGATATTTTGGCATGTGCTTGATTATTCCTCAGTACCGATGGATTTGTGGTATTTGGCCTTTCCGTTAACCCCGTTAACAACTGCTTTGAAGAATCAAGCTACGCGCTGGTATTTTATAGTAATTGAAGGATGCAATGTTAAAACATAGCTACGTACAAATGACTAAATGAAATTTCCACCCGGTCATCGCTCCTCATTGGACTTGACGCTGATTTGACATTGGCCCAGAGTTTGGTTGCCCCAGAAGAGAGATTATACGACCTTAAGTGTTCTTCCCACTTATTCCGCTTATATTGGTTGACTTTGCGCCGAAACTCCATATTAAGTTCCCTGATAAGGGGATCATCGACATCGGTAAGTAGTGAGTTGCGACCGGAATCCAAAAGCGGCCTGCAGGAATGTAGCGAACGGCTGCGGTCGCGACTATTTAACGGAAAGTACGCTAGTAATTGTTATGACAGGTGAGTTATAGCAATTGTCCGCAAGCTAAAGTGGGAGGCATGCTGCGGGGTGATCCGTTGGACCATGGAGATCGGGGGTGTTTGCCCAAAGTGGCTAATAGTGCAAGTAAATCAAACAATAAATAAGATTTCTTCGAATAGGTCAGTCTCTGGTCCACTTCTAGAATCTTGCCAGGAATCATCGAATTAAACTGACGAAATTTCAAGTCAGTCGGTTGGTAACTTTTGGGTATTTTTGGGTATTTTTGAAGCTTACTAGATTTTTCCAAAAGGACATAAGAGTTTTATATTCGCGACGCGACTATAATGTTAATAAGTCGTTCCAGGGAAGCTATTAAAATAATGTCACGACGTCCACATAGGCGACAACACTCCAGATTTCTTCAGGCTTCTCTTCAGGTCAATTCTTCACCAGCCAAATCATTCTCCGTACACAGTAACAAATGGTAATCACTTGCTGCGAGGGTCGGACTATAAGGTGAATGCATATGAATTTACCAAAAAAAAATACTCTCGGAGCTTCTGGCGAGTCACTATCGATGCGTGTGATCTGGCGTTGCACTGATGAAACACAATTCCTCTTCAGTTGGCTAAAGCAGTCCGCTTCAAGCGATTGATTCTTTCAAATGGTTCAATTTCTGACAGTAGAATCGAATTAAAAACTTGGCACTAGGATAGCAACTCATAGTGGCTGATTTATTGGTAACCTCTCCAAACACACAACAACACTTTCCTGGCTGTCAATCCTGGTTTGGAGGTCGTTTGTGCTACCTCACTGTCCTTCGACCACGATTTATTTCATTCAACTTTGATATAAGTGACCGACTTTTCATCACTAAATACCACGAAAGGCTGATGGTCTCATAAAAATTAATAAAAAAAATAATAGCCTGAAAATATATTCCAACCCACAAATTGAAAATCTTCAATATCAAAAGCAAATCGGGAGCGTTGCACGCATTGCGACAAAAGAGAATGAAATGCACATTTCTTACTTTAAATATTTCTTAAATAAAATCCCTAAATCTAACTTCGCACGGTCTCTTTTTTCACATTCTTACACGTATATTAATATACATATTATGTAGAGGTATTTATACTTTTTTTTATTTTTAGTATAAAATATGCAGAATGCAAAAATGCCTTGAAGACAAGAATGTCTGAGACGAATAAATCACAGGGCAGACAATAACCTCAAGGAAAATGTAAAAAATAAAAAAAAAATTAACTAAAATAAAATACAGAAGAAAAAGCTTAAGTAATAATAGAAGAAGAAGAAGAAGCGTCAAGTAGCAAAGCAATGATGAGCAACAGTTTGCTGCACAGAGATGATGGATGGAAGCTGCGTTTTCATTTTGAAGATGTTGCACAAGCCAGGTAAGATTATAAGCAAGATGAATGAGTTTGTGTGTATATGTACCATATATGTGTGTGTGTTTGTGTCTGTGTCTGTGTTTGTGTTTGTGTGGCGTGATAGATAACTGAATAGCTATTTAAAATAGACACAACGCTGCGCTTTCACATGAAAAGTTAACTAAGTGAGTTGAGCTGGTTGCCACGTGCAACAACAACAACAACATACAAAAGAAAAATAAAAGAGAACAACGTAATAAGCAGCATGCAACCGCTTACCATCTCTATTGCTGCGTCTAAGTTGCTGATGCGGTTTCTCCGTTGGCATCATTAATATTAACATTCTCAGCAAAATAACTGCATAACGCGAATACGCGCGAAAAAGCTTTGATGAAATGCGATTTTTTTTCAACAAAAATTTATAAAAAAATTCACTTATTGACACCAACGCGTGGGAGAAAGGTATGATGTAGTATATGCGTGGTGCGCAAACTTGTCTCTTTCAGAGGGAGCTCTTGGAAATCTATTTTATCACATTTATTAATTTTTTCCTCGAACATTTTTGCAAAAAAGACATTTCAAAAAATGGTTTTTGGAGAAAAAAATTTAAAACAAATTTATAAAAAACGTTTAAAACAAATATTTGAAACTTAAAAATAAAAGAATTTTTTAAAAATTTTGAAAAAAAAGAATTTCAAAAAAGTTTTGAAAAAATTATATTAAAAATTTTGAAAAATTAGAAATTTAGATATAAGGAATTTAAAATTTTGAAAAAAACGCATTTCAAAAAATATTTTGAAAAATATATATTAAAAATTTTGAAGTTTAGAAAAGAGAAATTAAAAATTTTGAATAAATTTGCAGCTTAAACAAAAAGATTTTTGAAAAATTTTGAAAACAGAAACTCGAAAACTTTGAAAAATCTATATTAAAATTATTTTAAAACAAATATATTAAAAAAAAAATTCAAATTTTACAAAAAATTTAATTTAATTTAAATTACTAAAAAAAATTAAAATTCTAACAAACAATAAATCCAGAAATATATTTTATCACATTTATTTATTTTTTACCTTTTTTATATTTTTGCAAAAAAAAATTTCAAAAAATAGTTTTTGAAAAAAAAAAATTAAGGCACATTTAAAAAAAATTTTTTAAAACAATTATTTGAAACATAAAAAAAAAAATTTTTTAATTTTGAAAAAAACTTTTGAAAAAATTTTATTAAAAATTTTGAAAAATTAGAAATTTAGAAAAGACGAATTAAAAATTTCGAAAAAACGGATTTCAAAAAAGTTTTGAGAAAAATATATTAAAAATGTTCAAAAATTCGAAATTTAGAAAAGAAAAATTAGAAATTTTGAAAGAGTTTGAAACTTCAAAAACAACAGAAACTCGAAAACTTTGAAAAATCTATATTAAAATTATTTTAAAACAAATAAATTTAAAAAAAAAACTAAAAATTTTACAAAAAATTTAAACGTTTTCTAATTACTAAAAGAAAATTAAAATTCTAACAAACATTAAAATCAGAAATCTAGCTTATCACATTTATTAATTTTTTCTCGAATATAAAATAAAGGATTTTGAAAAAAGTTTTGAAAAAAAAATATATTAAAAATTTTAAAGTTTAAAAAGAGAAAAACTTTTGAGAAAAACTTTTGAGAAATTTGAAAAAATTTTGAAAACAGAAACTTGAAAACTTTGAAAAATCCATATTAAAATTATTTTAAAACAAATAAATTAAAAAAAAAACTAAAAATTTTGGAAAAAATTTAAAAGTTTTCTAATAAATAAAAGAAAATAAGAATTCTAACCAACAATAAAATCCGAAACAAATTTTCACATTTATTTAATTATTTAATTTTTTCTTCGAATATTTTTGCAAAAAAAAATTTCAAAAAACTTAAAAACAAATTTATGAAAAAAAACTTTTAAAACAAATATTTGAAACTTAAAAAAAATTTTTTTGAAAAAATTTTGAAAAAAGTTTTGAAAAAATTATATTAAAAATTTTGAAATATTAGAAATTTAGAAAAAGAAATTAAAGCTTTCGAAAAAATATTGAGAAGTTTTGAAAAATATTGCGTAAATCTTTCGAAAATATTATAAATCAAAAACATTTAATTTTCATTACAAGCGAAAATTGTTGAAAATGTTACACATTATTTTTCACACAAAAAATACCTAACAAACAATAAAGTCAGAAAGCACATTTATATAATTTTTTCATTTTGAAAAAATAGAAATTTAATTGTTTAATTATTTGAGAAAATATTTTAAATCAAAAACATTTAATTTTATTTGCAAGCGAAAATTATTCCTGCAAGTATTTTGCAAATGTTGCACAGTGTTTTTGACACAAAACATATTTTTTTTTTTTTTTTTGAATATTACATTCTCCATTCTGATTTTAGTAAAATTTTTAACGTTATTTTTTCCATGCCAAAAATTGACAAAGCCCAACAAATTAATTTTCACTCTTCACACTGCTGTCATATGCAACATGAAAAAGAGCAGCGCAAGGCTCTCAACGATCCTCGCATATAATGGCTTACATATATCTATATCTATTCACAAATGTATGAGTAAAATTTGATACTTTTTTATATTTATTTGATTTAAATACAGATATATTTTTTATTATTAATTTCTTTCTTTTTTTTAATTTTTTTTAATATTTTTTAATCTCGTTTTATTTTTATCAAATAATTTCGGAGCAAAACTTTTATGCAACGCGAATTAGTGTCGGCCGGCAAATAAGTACTGACATGGTGCATGCCTGGTAATGAATATGAACTGGGTTAATATGGAAAATGCGAATAGTGGAAATAGTGAAATGCGCCTCAATTGCCAGGCAAACAACGTCAGTGAGTAACGCAAATAAACAGGAAAACGGATACGAACACACACCTGCTCACAGACAAAATAAAAATTGAGATATGGGTACACAAATAGATTAAAAAATATTCTGTTTGCCTTAGCCATCGCACTATTGTATATGTTTGTGCATATGTATATGTGCGCTGACATGAGTATGTCAGATATATAGAGTGGGAACGAAAATAGCCAAGTTTGAGCGTGTTAAATACAGGTATGAAGATAGATTAGAGGAGAGTATGACTTTATTAGGGTTTTCCGTTAATTGATAGAAAAAATGTATATATTTTAGCGTTCTTCTTTGAATGAGGTGAAATTATTATTGCTTAGAAAGCCCCTAATTAGTGGACTTTTCTCCAAATATAGAGTTTATTGCATAAATTATGAATAACATAATGTTCTTTTCAATTAAATCCATCTGGATTTGATGTAATATATAATTTGTCAAACACCAAATGGTCTAAATATGCTACCAACATCCGTCTTTTTCCAGTTGTAGCACTCTAAATTAGGACTCATGGGAATTATATGTATGCCAATTTCAACTTAAGCTCACAAAAATCTACTGAAATGTTTTTACTCAGCGGCCAATACTGGTCTCAAAGAGTAAATCTAATTTAAAAAGTGTCTACAATTAGAGTGTTCCAGGAGATCATGAACTAGGTCGCCTTGGCATATGTGCCGCGAAATAATAGATCCGAATGATCCGTAAAGCATCTCACCTCGGAGCGTCATTTTTAGTCGTTCAACAGCCTGCTTCATACAGATTGACATCGTAAGTATTGGAAAATTTGTTTTAGAACTGAAAAAAGATTAAACCGCTTCCTGAGCGCCGTGAAAGGCTATCCATTTTATAAAATGAACAATCAAATAATTTTGCCTTTCTTTTGAAAATACATCGAAATTGCTCAGCTGCTGGATGATCTCGTGTTAGATTAGACCTATAAGTACTCTTTAATATGAAGAACATCCACAAGGTTTGGAAAAGATATTTCTGAGTCGTTCGATACAAAAGAAGCTACGAAGATGCGTACAAGGAGGCCTTTATCTTATCACGTGGAAACAATATTGCCAACTGCATAGCGTTACAGAGGTTTAAAAACCTACAGGTGCTATGTTCTATAAGAGTATAAGAGACATCTTTGGCCTCACCCACAACAGCATTAGTTCTGCTCTCTGCAGACTGTATAAAGAAGTGAAGCGAATGAGTCTGGTAGCACTAACATGAAGAACAATGTCAGCCTGGGAGTCCAACGCAGAATCGCCCTTAGCAGCAGATTCTACTTTGATCTGACAGGTGAATGGACTATAAAGTCCTCTTTCCAAAGACCAAACTGTAGAAATCCCTCATCATACGCGTTCTGCTATGCACCACATGCCTGGGCGATGATAACATCTGATGAGTGGAATTTTTCAGACGATGAAAGAAGGAGTGTTTCAAAGCTCAACCGCCATGCTAGCTGGGTTATGGTTGAGAGCACTCCAGCAGGTGGAAGCAGAGGAAGAGGATGTTTAAATGTTTGAAGAACCAGGATTTACTTGGAATCTTCAACTAAGTCATACTTCTCAGCCAAATCCTTGAAGCTGTAATTTTATAAAAATACTCTCGATATACTTTCTTCATGTTAAAGTTATCGATCAAATTTCCTAATTTGCTTCAAACGAAGTCAAAGTGGTATTCAACGGTGTTCTTCAAAGCCTTTACCACCAACCAAAGGGATGAGTTACTTTTAACCCTTAAATACATCTCACAGCACCCTAATGCGTGTGGTAAAATAAAAAAAAAATCCACTTAAAACGACTCAAAGTTTATGTGGACCTACCTACTTGAGGTACTCCAACAACAACGCTAATCTCTAAATGCGTTCCGACTGCCAGTGACCCGCTTTTCTAATGAATTAAAAATTTATCTCCTTCCCTGTCGGTAGGTAACTCATATCATAACACATACATACAAGTTACCGGTAACAGCAAAAGCACACTGCAGTGACTCATTAGTAACGGTAATCTACACTCCACTAAGCTGCCATCTGCATCATGTAATATTTAATTTTAGATAAATGTATTGTTCTTGTGATAAAAGAGAGCAACCGCGAGCTGGTTAAACTAAAAATAAAAATACTCAACAGAAAGGGCAATAAAATACTGCGCTAGCAAGCGCTGCAAAACGCGACCACATCACATCATGATACTTATAAATATATTTATGTGTCAATAAAGTGCATAGATAATGCATAAGATATTTATTTGAATTTATTTTAATTTATTTTTAAAAGCACACACACCCTCTCTCTCTCTCTCTCTCTCAAATGTTACGAGTATGCTTTGTATGCAAATTGCCCTCGCTGTGGCTTTCACTTTCCCTTTGACAACTTGGGTTTATTCTTAGCAGCACGTTTTCAAGTTGAATCGAGTCAAGCGCAGCGCCAGCATCATCAGCTTCATCTTGAGCTCCGTGGCACGTTATTGTTATAAAGTTGAATAAAATTAAGCTCCCGCTCATGTTTGGCTTTATCGCGTTGCCTTCTCTAATTTTAACTCAGCTTTCATGGAAAATACGTCAATTGTTCATATTTTGTTGCAGCCGCCTTACCCTCGCTGCATGGAAATTGCATTTTATTTCTCGTAACCAATAATCAGTTTTACTATTTTTAGTTTTCGGTTTAAAACTTTTAGAAACTTAAATGTATTCATTTTCTCTAAGATTTTCTTAGTTTTAAAAGTAAATAAGAAAGAAGAACTGTATTCGGCCATACCGGAGAAGTGATCCCTCCATAAATCCAGTATACACTGGGCATCTGTCACTAGCTCACCTCTCTGGGTTCTACCAGAATTTGCTCCGGTCTTGAAACCTTCTGTAAGTCGTCGTATCTTTTCGAAGAATTTTCGAGTGTTACCCAGCGTCGGCCAGCTTCTCAAGGTCTTCATACTTACGCATCTCGGCCTCTTTCTTTTTTTGTCTGCAGATGCGTCTTGCTTCCCTCTTCAGCTCTCGGTATCTATCCCATCCCGCACGCGTTGTGGCCGCTCGCAAGGTTGCGAGGTAGGCAGTCTGCTTTCTCTCCGCTGCAATACGGCAGTCCTCATCGTACCAGCTGTTTTGCGACCTTTACGAAATCCAAAGTACCGGGTTGCTGATGAGTGCTCTCAGAGAGCAGGTGTGCAAGTCGAGTAGAAAATCGCTCGACAGTCTGTTGTGATTGCAGCTTTTCAACGTCGAGCCTTCCTTGTGTTTGTTGACGGGCATTCTTCGGTACGCAGAAGCGCGTGCGTATCTTCGCTGCGACAAGATAGTGATCAGAGTCGATATTAGGACCTCGGAACGTACGCACATCTAAAACACTGGATACATGTCTTCCGCATATCACAACATGATCGATCTGTTTGGAAGTTTTCCGATCTGGAGACAGCAAAGTACCTTGGTGGAGTTTTTTGTGCTGGAATCTAGTGCTACATACAACGATATATCGAGCCCCGGCGAAGTCGATCAGCCTCAGCCCATTTAGGGATGTTCGTCGTGGAGGCTGAATTTTCCGACAGTCGTACCAAAAATATCTTCTTTAGCCACCCTAGCGTTGAAGTCGCCAAGCACAATTTCGACGTCTTAGCGGGGGCAGCGCTCATAAGTGTGCTCAAGGCGCTCGAAAAAGGCATCTTTGATCAAGTCGTCCTTCTCTTCCGTTGGGGCGTGGGCGCAAATTAGTGTGGTGTTGAAAAATTTCGTTTTGATGCGGATTGTGACGAGACGTTCATCCACCGGAGTGAATGCCAGTACTCGGCGACGGAGTCTCTCTCTCAACACGAATCTGACACCAAATTTGCGCTCCTTTATATGGCCGTTGTCCTTGTCCCATCCATCGCATCTCTTGGACGGCGGTCTTTAATTTTCTGAGGACATCAACCAGCTGGGCAGCGGCACCTTCCCAATTAAGGGACCGGACATTCCAGGTTCCGAGGCTGATCCGAATCTTGGAAAACACCGTGACTTCTTTCATTCAATTTCTTTCTTCAGACAATTCCAAAAAAGAAGTCAAACCAAATGGGTTAATATTCAATATATCTTCCATCAAAGTTCGCTTTGCCAGTTTTCGATAGAAAATTTCGCGTTGCTGTTGTTATAGTTGTAACCTCGGAAAAAACTACGAATCGCCGCGGTATAACAGTCCGACTGTCGTGAGAACTATTGAAACTTTGTCGCCTCCCCCGACAAGCAGGGTTCGCGTATGATGTGGGGTCTTTTGCGCATAGGCAACGACGAATACGGAAGCTGATATAACGACGAGTTGTACGAGTTATACGATAACATTGACATAGTTCAACAAATCAATAGATAGCGGCTATGTTGGTTAGGTTTTGATGACCAGATGGCTCGGAGCACGGTAATTTTTGGAAGTATTCGATGCAAGTACCCGCCGGTGGAATCAGAGGAAGGGGAAAAGAAAGAACTCTACATCGTTGGAAATATCAGTTGGAGAAGCACCGATTGGTGCCGAAGGGCGAAAAGAAGTTACGACTGGCGCGATGTTGCTAATTCGGTTGTAATCGTGTGAGTGGTGTAAGTAAAGAAGAAGAAGAAAAATCTCTAAGAGAGTTTGAAGAAGAAAAAAACCACATGTAAGGTATATAACTAATTGACGACAGTTTAACCATAAACTTTAACCTTTTTCCATTAAATTGAGGAGATATTTCAAGACAAAAGGCAGACTCTATTCTATAAAACAAAAAGAAAACTTTTGAAATATCAATAAATTCAGTGATAAAATCATTATGAAATACAAGACAAAAAATAATCTCCATGAGTTTTGTCGCCCGGCTCTTACCTTAAAATCATTTTAACAACTACTTCCACCACGTGTTGCCACACAGCTTATATATTGAAATTTTGTCGAATTTTTTTTTTATCCACCATAAACCATAATGTAATCACTAATCTCTGTGCAATTTTAATAATTTTAACTAATTCGTTTTGCATTTAGCACGCACACAGCAGTCTCATTAAAATTAAGCCAATTTACGTGAAGCGACGGACAAATGAACTTTTCCCTCTCACCCTGAGCACTGTTAAGCTGTGGAATTTCAGCGGAACCGAAATATGGAAAGAGCAACAAAAATCCAATAACAAAAAATGAAACAAAAAGCTCTGCTCAATTTATGAATATTTTAGGTGTACCTAAATACTGTAAGTATGTATGTATGTAGTTGTTTTTTTTTTATTAAATTATAAGAGACTCGGGAGTGTCTGGTGTAAAACACACATTTCTGCGGGCAAACGATTTTTTAATTTATTTAATGTTATTATTATTTTTTTTTTTGTTTTGTACGAAGCCAACTGTGATGATAAGCTGTCGAAGCCGCTACTGTTTAATATAGAATTAGCAACAGTTACTTACATACATAAAAATTAATATAAAAAAAATGTTCGGCGAAATTGTGTTGGGCAGCAGCTCGAAACTCTAGTCTGTTGGGCGATAAAATTTGAAACGGTGAATAAATATAAAAAATGTCTGAAATGCACTAAAACCGGTAAAAAGATTTTCCCACACTTTTTCAACTTTGTCTTATTTTTTATTTTAATTTTTTTTTTTGTTGCAATTTGCGTCTACAAGTTTTTATTATATTCTTCATTTAAACTTTAATAACTGTGGTTATCTGAGAAACTTTCAACTAGTTGCATTTTTTATTTTATTTTTTATTTTTTTATTTTTTCTTTTTGTTCAATTTGTTTGAAATAAAACTTTTAATTTGAGGAACTCACACTAGTTGCGCACATGTACGTGTATTTGCAACAAAAACTTATGTACTCGTATGTATGTAAATACTCGTGTATTTATCTTCAAATAAAAAACTTTATCAGTGCACACTTTGAGTTTCCAACAACAAACAAGCAAATGTACGAGTGTATTAAAAGTACTGTGGTATGCCAGAACTAAAAATTCTGAAATAAAATTTCCATTCCTTTATACGAGTAGTTATATAAATGTGTGCTTGTATTTAAACAAAATAATAATAATTAATAGAGACTTAATTTTACTCTACTTAAATAAGAATATTTTTTGAGAGTTGAATTCAAATTAATGAAATTATTTTTAGCTGTTTACAAAATAATTACGAATTTACTTCATATCCAGAACTAGTCCAAAACTGGTTACAAAATAGTCCAAATCTCGCAATAAAAATTTATTACTTGTAAAAAAGTCAATTTTAAATTAATTGAAAATTATTTGTTACAAATTAGTCGCAACTAGTTCAAGAACTAGTAACTAGTTACAAATTAAAAAACTATCGGAAAAGTTCAAAACTTATTGGAAACTACTTTTAAACCAGTTACAAAAGTTTTCCAAATTGGTTAGCAGTAACCTGCCAACTAGTTACCAACCAGTACTGATATGAACGCAAGCCAATTGCAAATTAATAAAGCTTTAAAAATCGTAAAAAGCGTTAAAAGCCTTAAATTAACTAATCGCTTTTCCAAAATAGTGAAAACTATCTTACTAACTAGTTACGAACTAGTTGTTATGTTAAAAAAAAGTTTGTACATGAAATCAGCGCAAATATCGAAAAAACTAACTAACGAATCTTCAAAACCCTACAAGGTTTTCTCTGAATTTTATTATATATATATAGTATATATTTATTATATGTATATATAGTCTCTAAGGAACTACAAAAAAGTCCTCGGAAAAGTAAAAAGCAGCACTTTAAGGAACTTTTGCAGCACCGTGGAAGCGACATCAAAAGGGGAGTAGACCCAGGCAAGTACTCTCAAGTCCAACTTGTTTTACGCCAGGAAATTGGTTGGCATTTGCAGAGGAAATATTTAACTCTCTTAATAGTTCACTTTGATTTAAGTTAAAAACAAAAATTAATTTTTAAAATTTATACTTTCTTCATAAACAAGCTTGCTTATTACGTAATTTAAAAATTTTGTATTTAATTTTTTTTTTTATAGTGGTGATTTATGTGTTCTAAGCTTCCAACTAACCTAAAACTGGGCACAAACTAGTTACGATTACTTCTTTTTCAAGCTAGTTACGTCAAATTTGTTGCAAACTAATTCAAAACTAGTTATCAACTACTTTCAAACTTTTTAAGCACCAGTACCCAACTAGTGACAATGTAATTACAAACTAGTTACACAATAGTTACAACTTCAAACCGAAGTGGTGCTATTTTTTTAAGCTTTTAGTGATTTTGAACTTTCTAACTAGCGTAAAACTAGTTACGGAGTAAGTTAAAAAAAATTCTCTAAATGCAACTATATCGTACAATTTATACTTTGAGTATAATGCATTATTGTAAATATAAATATACATATGTATAAAGCATATTTATACACATGCATATATACACTCGTATATATAAATATATATCCATATAATAAGTTTGGAGAAAGTGCTTTATCTTCGGCGTTGTGGTTTTAATTTTTGCTGATAATTTTTTTCTTGTTAATAATATAAATATACATGCATTCTGCGGTCTCTCAAAATTTTTAAAATAAAAATTATTATTTTTTTTTTTAATTTCATATATTTTTATATTTTACGAAGAGCCTACTTGTTATACTGGGAAAAATATGAACAAAAATTTACTTCCTTTTCTTAACGGTTTTTCCGTATAGTTTACTGTCTCAACAATTATTATTTTCATTTTCGCAAACATCTCTCTTGGGAAAAGAAATAAAGCTGCACTTTCCAACTTTTCAATTGCATTATTGTCAAAGACTGCAGTAGCATACAGTGTAGTTTTAAATTTAATTAAATGAACTCAAGGTGTTGACTTTACTCGCAGAAATTAAATTATCTATTTGCACATTTTCCTTGTATCGCTATTAATTGGTTTAAAGTAATCTCACAGTTTCCGGCTCCCTTTACTGTTATTTGCTCCCCAGACACCTTTTAAAATTTATTGTTGCTTAATTAAAAGTGGAAAGTTAAAAAGTAAAGTTTTAGTTTTAAAATCACATTTGTTTTAGTATGTATATGGGCACACTTATGTATATCCATAAAGTGCTATGAGTTCGCAATATTCTCTTTTCTGCCTAAGTAAATATTTTCTTTATTAAAATGAATTGCTAATAATCAAACGAAATTATGTTTAGAGTAATAAATAACTGTACATGTAATTGTTTGAGTTAACCAAAAACAACCATTTAATTAATTTTAGAAAATTATATGTTTATTTTCCTAAATAAACTTAAAATTTAACTAATTTTAAACTTCCACACCTGTTTTGCCATTGTCATTTAATTAATATGGTTTTTCCAACCGCAAACACTGCGTATAATTTCCGCTCACAACGCTCTAATAATCGAATGTAATTCTAATTTTGATTTTGATTTTCACAAAATTTTCAACGCCAAGGCAAATATAATTTTATTTCATGGTCATGAACAAATACACCTCCTGCGCACACACCTGCTTATGTAGGTACAGTATGTTTTTATGTATATCTTGTATAAATTTTGTCGCATTTTCATTTCCACATTTGCAGTAGTTAGCAAATTCCGTTATGAAAAGCGATTTCAAATGGCATATTTTTCAAAATTTGTAGAAATTTTAGTATGTTTGCATTTCCGTGCATTGGGTGTAGATAACTATTTCATATTTGCACATGTTTTTGATAGCGTGCGAAAGTTTATACATACGAGTATGTCGTGCTGTACTATATAAGTAATTCAAATGCAAATTTTGGCGCTGCATAAAATTTTCCAAATTCATAATGTGAAATTAGCACATGTTGTGGTATGTGGGTTGCACTCTAAATTTTGTGCAATAAATTTGAAACACTAATAAAATAATATAAAAAACCAAATAAAATGAAATAATATAAAATAAAATAAAATAAAATAAAATAAAATAAAATAAAATAAAATAAAATAAAATAAAATAAAATAAAATAAAATAAAATAAAATAAAATAAAATAAAATAAAATAAAATAAAATAAAATAAAATAAAATAAAATAAAATAAAATAAAATAAAATAAAATAAAATAAAATAAAATAAAATAAAATAAAATAAAATAAAATAAAATAAAATAAAATAAAATAAAATAAAGTAAAGTAAAATAAAATAAAATAAACTAATATTAAATTAAATTAAATTAATTTAAAATAAATTAAATTAAATTAAATTAAATTAAATTAAATTAAATTAAATTAAATTAAATTAAATTAAATTAAATTAAATTAAATAAAATAAAATAAAATAAAATAAAATAAAATACTATAAAATAAAATGAAACGAAATAAAATAAAATAAAATAAAATAAAATAAAATAAAATAAAATAAAATAAAATAAAATCAAATAAAATAAAATAAAAAAATTAAATAAAATGAAATAAAATAAATTAAAATAAAATAAAATAAAATAAAATAAAATAAAATAAAATAAAATAAAATAAAATAAAATAAAATAAAATAAAATAAAATAAAATAAACAAAATAAAATAAAATAAAATAAAATAAAATAAAATAAAATAAAATAAAATAAAATAAAATAAAATAAAATAAAATAAAATAAAATAAAATAAAATAAAATAAAATAAAATAAAATAAAATAAAATAAAATAAAATAAAATAAAATAAAATAAAATAAAATAAAATAAAATAAATAAAAATTAAATAAAATAAAATAAAATAAAATAAAATAAAATAAAATAAAATAAAATAAAATAAAATAAAATAAAATAAAATAAAATAAAATAAAATAAAATAAAATAAAATAAAATAAAATAAAATGAAATAAAATAACATAAAATAAAATAACATAAAATAAAATAAAATAAAATAAACAAAATAAAACAAATTAAAAATAAAAATAAAGTAAAATAAAATGAAATAAAATAAAATAATAGAAAATAGAAAATAAAACAAAATACAAATAATATAATGAAAAATTAAATTAAATTAAATAAAAAATATATAAAAAATTAAATTATATAATATAAAATAAATTAACATAACATTAAATAAAATGAAATGAATTACAATAAAATAATTAATAAATATTAAACCAAATTACCTTAAAAAACTAAATAAAAGAAGATTAAAGAAAGTACAATAAAATAATATAACATAAAAAATGTCGAAGGGCAGTGAACCGGCACAAAAACCATACAAGAAAGTTTCGTTGCGTGTTTGGTTTGATTGGGAAGGAATCATCTACTATAAGCTGATTCCTTACGACCAAACTAATGATTCGGACCTGTACTGTCAGCAATTGAACTTTCTGAAGGAAGCAATCGCCCTGAAACGCCTAAATTTGGCCAACAAGAGGGGAATTGTGTTTTAACAGAACAACGCCAGACCATACACATCGACTCGATAGAAGCTGCGAGAGCTTGATTGGAGCGTTCTTATACATTAACTAATAGTCTAGACCGCCAAGTGATTACCATTTGTTTATGCCTATGGCGAATGATTTGGCTGGTGAAGAACCGAACTCAAGAGAAGCTTGTAAATACAAGACGATTGTGCCAATTTTTTGCCAATAGCGACAAGAGTTTTTGCGAGAGAGGCATAATGACTTTACCAGCAAACGGCAAAAAGTTATCGACAAAACGGTGCGTAATTGGCATAAATCGAACAAAGCCCTCAACTTCATAAGAAAAATCCGAATTTTCGACATATCTTAAGATCACCTGTCTTTGAAAATGTCGTTGTTTTGATTATTAACAAAAAGTTTTCCCCATAGCTCTACCTAAATCGAAATCCAAAAAAAAAACAGTGTTTAAAATTAATAGCATGACAGTTATTAGGTGGTTGTTATTTTTGTGGAACGCCAAAAACCATCAACTGCACCCATAACCACAGAAACTCCGCTACTTTCACCTGCAACCACCACCTGTTGTCGTCGAGGAGACGTGTATGTATTACAAAAACACACTTGCCTCGAGCAATAAAAAACATCCAAATAAATTAATCGTGTATGTATATATGTATACATGA
The DNA here is from genome assembly GCA_037013455.1 of Ceratitis rosa. Classification (NCBI taxonomy): domain Eukaryota; kingdom Metazoa; phylum Arthropoda; class Insecta; order Diptera; family Tephritidae; genus Ceratitis; species Ceratitis rosa. The sequence goes on along the minus strand of JAWMAG010000001.1, from coordinate 12,630,331 downwards.
ATATAGGTATGTATATTCGATTGATTCCGTTGGGAAAATACTGAGGAAATTGGAAAAAGCATTGTCAGTAGCAACAGGCGCATTCGTACCACATACAACACCCCTCGTTGTCACCAACTGTAGTGTGCGAAGCACTAAAAAAGCTTGTGTGTATGTAGCTGTGTGTTTGTACTTTCAACAGTTGCTCGTGGCGCCGCATTTTTTGCTGGCAATGAAGGCAATTTGCCTTTCATGCAACAAGCGATGAAGCATGAAGCGATGAAGCAACACAACACATGTGGCAGGGAAGTTTTTTTCAAATGCAAAAAAGACTGACTAACTCAATGGCGACACTCATTGGTGTCGGATTGGATTACACGATGTATGGTTGAGTTGGTTTGGGCACCTTCGGTGGCTGTGTGTTTTGTTTGTTGTTATAAAAAAAAACTTTTTTTCACGCATATGCGCGAATTCGCGACAAACTGAAGGTTTTCGTTCACTACTCAGTCAAGTTGTGTGCCAAATTCGAATTTGAAAAACTACAAAACAAACGTACGTGAGAAGTGCTCATAAAATGAATAATTTCTCATATCTTTAATATCATCTGCTGGATCGTAGTTCTAAATTTGCAAGAAATTCAGTCGGCCTCATCATCCACAGTCGGGTTGCTCTCAAATAATTTGATGCTCTTTTCTATCGGAATTATAATGAAACTGATGAAAGTCTTAGTTCGACACCGCAGAACACAGTGAAATCGACTCGAAGAGCGAACAGCTTAAGGATTTGAGACTAAGGCGTCATAGCTTAAGAACAAAACCTTAAGAGAGAGTGGTCGAGCCGATTTTACTAGATTTTCCGGTTATTGAAGTTATTCTTTTCCAATCTCTATCAGTGCTCTTTTGAGGTTATGAAGTGTTTCTCAAGGGATTTCACTTATAAAATCGTAAAATTACTCATACAACAGAAGTCTCTGTGAGAGCAACTTACAAAATAAACTTTTTGCTCTAAATTAGACTAGCGCTAGCATCATTCAGCCTTTGTAACTACTCTTACAAAATTTTTGATACAGACAATGTACAACCTAATAGAACTCATTTACAGGTCAGTCTAGTTGCTATTAGTATGGTCGAAACCAGCAGACTTCCACTAATCTGCTACTGAAGGACTTCAGTTCTGCAACAGTGGTTTCTGGAGTGTTAAAAAATATCCCTTCCCATCCAAAAATCTGTTTGCCAATGATGGAGCTATCTCAGGTAAGAGCAAATTTAAGAAAAACTTGCTTCTAAAGACTCTTTCTCTGGAGATTCTCAACACAGATACGTTAGCCTATAAAATTTACCCGACAAATTCATGGAAACAGTTAAGCTTGGTAAATTTTTCCCTGAGTATGTGAAGGCAGAGTGCAGGAGAATGGCTCTTAAATGCTCAACTACCCAAAAGAATTTACTAAGGAGAGCAAAGGGAAGTACTCTCTCAACCAGATAGTTACTCACCAGCTAATAAATAATCATTATTCTCTGAGCCTCACCCAAAGAAGGAAATGTTATTTTTCCGCATACCGATGGCCCAGCTGTTGCTTCTTCATTTAGTATTCTCATTTGCCATTATTCGTGGAAATAACAAAAAAAAAAACAAAAAAAACAAAAAATCCAATCAATAAGACTTAATGGAAATGTACTAATAAAGGCAAGTATAACTGTAAATTAGTTGAAGCAATTTCGTAGTTAACCGGAAATGCGAGCGTATCTTATGAACAAATCAAATAGCCTCAAGAGTATTACATTTAGCGAGCAAATAGAGATTTATACAAAGCAAATTTGCACACATTGTATGTGTGTATATATGTAGCATACATATTTCTACTATGTACTCGTAGATATGTAAATAAATATACACAGAGAGCTAACTACATATGCGCTTTTGTATATACGTATGTGAAGTGAAATCGAAATTAAGCCTAAGGACACCGAAATGGCATGTAAGTGAAAACGTGCTTGGCATCGAATCTTTGTGGTGCAAACAAAAAAAAAACATAGACATGCCGAAGTAAATGCGTATGTATGTATGAAGTTGTATTGAGAACATTTCTGAAATGAACATCGCACTGACATAGAAATATTGTTAATGAACAAAAAGTGTATGTGCAAATATTTTTATTTTTCTTTATCAACTTTTTCATCTTCTTTTCAGTTTTCTTTTTCGTTTTCTTCTTCTCCTGACTCTTCCTCCTCCTCTTGTTCCCTTTCTTTCTCCTCTTGTTTGTTTTCCTTTTCTCTACATTTTCTTCTACTTGTCCGCATGTAACTATTTAGGTGTCTCTCGTCGTCATTTACATATTACTTCTCACTTCATAATTTACGGTTAACAAATTTGCTTTTATAATTTGTACTCCCATCCCTAATAAACAATTCATCTGTTTCTTTCTCACTCAAGGCATGAAATAGTTGTACATTGAAATTCAATTAACACGTACAACTAGTTCTTCTACTTTATTTTATTTGGCGTATTTTTTTTTTTTTCTTTTTTGAAATCTTGCAAAAAGCTTTACACCTGCTGAGTCAACTTTTTAATGTCATTCTCAAAAATATATATTTTTTAATTCACATACATTTTTTTATTAATTTTATTTTGAAAACTGTATTTCACCTTTTTTGCGTATTTTTATTGGAAAAAATATATCCAATATTCTTATTTATAAAATGTTTCGAAAGCAACGTTGCCAATTTTCTTTTCGAAAAAACCAGCGTTGCCATTTTTCTTATTGAAAAGTTATCGCTTCACAGTTTCCGGTGCTTTGTCAAAAATTTATTGTCAAGATTTCCGGGATAATATTTGTTTAATAAAACCACAACCGATAGCAAAAACTAGTCAAAAGCAACGTTGCCAATTTTCTTTATGAAAATTTATTATTTACTGATTTCTCCAAACGACAACTAAAATCAAAAACTAGTCGAAAGCAACGTTGCCAATTTTCTCAACGTAAAAAAGTCATTTAATAATTTCGAAAGATTTGCCAAAAATGCAAGATTTCACGGAAAATATGGATTTAGTAAATAGTTGTTTTTTCCAGGGCAACCGAAAGCAAATACTATTCTAATGCAATGCTGCCAATTTTCTTTATTAAAAATCGTCACTTTATTGAATCGAATGCTTTGTCAGAAATGCAAAATTTCCCTGATAATATTTATTAACTAAATATTTTTTTTTTTTATTTAACCAACAACCGATAGCAAAATCTATTCGAAAGCAACGTTGCCAATTTTCTTTATGAAAACTTATCGCTTCATAGTTTCGGGTGTAGTGTCTAAAATTTATTATTTACTGAATATTTCTTTTTCAAATGACACCTGAAATCAAAAACCATTCAAAAGCAATGTTGCCAATTTTCTTTATAGAAAATTATTGCTTCAAAGTTTCCAGTGCAGTGTCTAAATTTTTTGTCAAGATTTTCCGGTTAATATTTGTTAACTAAATATTTCCTATTTAAACCATAACTGAAGCAAAAACTATTCGAAAGCAACGTTGCCAATTTTCTTAATGTAATAAAGTCGTTTAATAGTTTCGAGTGATTTGGCAAAAATGCAAGATTTCACGGAAAATATTAATTTACTAAATATTTTTGGTTTAAGCGACAAACAGGAAGTAAAAACAGTTGGATAGAAACGTTACAATCATCATAATTTTTGCTTCTTCTGACAAACTTTCAATTCCATTTAATCGCTCTTAAGAAGCATATAAAACTATACATTTAATTTTCCCCTTTACTCAACGCTATTCCTTAATTGAACATATTTTTATGGTAGGAATTTCTCATACCAACAACAATGTAACATTTTTTAACAAGCTATAAATATATTGTTTATCTTCGTCAAAGCTTTTTCTCAAAATAGTAAATTTCAAAAGCATTGTTGCTTTTTTACGAGTTACTCTTCATATATATAAAACGACTATATGTCCATATGTATGCATGTACATATATGTAGTAAAAGAATAAAATCCGTGATGTCCGCTTATGATTGCTTAGAAGCTAAACACTCTGAAAGGCATATAGTACAACAAAATAGGATCATTTGTTGTCAAGGTAAACATAGTAAACCAAGTGCATGAGGAAAAGTAGTATTAACTATGAGCCGTAAATACACTAAAAGGCATGAAGAAGTATTCCTCGTGAATTGTTAAGGCCAGTTTGTACTACACCAACTCTGACTAAGCAATACGTGGATGGATACCCATGATGATGAGTTGCGCTAGTCGGATAACAACTGCATGAAGGATTAATGGTAGCCCACTGGGAGGGGTTGACAGGTCATACCAAGGTTTGAACCCTGGTCTTCCGAAGGGCAGTCCGCAGTGCCAACCACTACCTGTTACCAACGAATATAACACCAAGTTAAGTGACATAAAATAAAATTAAACAAGTAAAATTAATTAAAAAATTTTTATTATATGAAATATATTTAAAAATAATAAAAAATTGAAAAAAATTAAAAAAAAATTAAAATTATAAATATTGAAAACATATGTTATCAACAACTTTGTATGAAGCAATTTTTTTATATTTTAACACCCATTGCAATTAACTTACTAACTACTAACCACTACGCCGCAACTGTATCCTACTATTCACAAACAGAGTATAAAGTACGTCCCCTTCGTGTAGAAAAGACAGCCACGACTTCATACCTGTATCAAATGCAAAGGCTGGCATCGCACTCAAATCCAAGCGAAACCCACGAATGTAATACAGTGTGTCACGTTTGTATGGACAACCCTGCATTAAATTTCCATAGCGATTTAGTGTGCCCAGTACAAGTTGCATAAAGGGTACTTGTAGTTTATTCGCCATTAGTTGACAACCTTTGACGCGAGTTAAATTGAGTAGCGTAAAATCCGTGGATTGTCTTGGTAAGATAATACGCAGATCCAAACCAAAATGTTTGATGTCTTTTTTAAATTGAAATTCCACTGTTAAGCTACTGAGTTTCACACTTTTGCCTATCCGACAAGATAATTTTGCTAAATAACCCTTTGGATCGTGGGTTGTGCAGTTGATTTCACTGTAGATGATTTCAAAGTTGCTCTGTAAATTTTTTATGACAAATTAAAATAAAAAATAAAAATAAAAAATGTTTGTCGATGCAAACCTTAGCCAGTGCATTTTTTAGATAAAGCTGTAGCCAAAGAATTGTAAATACTCCTCCGAATATATTTGATATCCTCATAACTCAGTCCAATAGGTACTGAATGAAATTATTGGCTTTAGTTTTTAAATTTATTTATATTTTTTCTTTTTTTTTATGTTTTTAACTAACCAATTACAGATATTTAATTGGTAAATTGCGATTCAATAATTAACAAAAAAGTAGGCGACGTAGTAATATGTTTTTAATTGCACAATAATAAAGAAATGAATGTAAACAAACGAAACAAATTTCACAATTGTCACTTAACGATCATTTTTTACAAAAATTATTCGGAAACAAAACAAAATAAAAGAAACCTAATTAATTAAAAAAAAAATTAAATAAAATTAAAAAAATTAGAATCATTAAATTAATATAAATTAACTCATGAAATTAAATTAATTTATTACAACAAAAAAATTAAATGAAGTAAAAATTCATAATTTAATAACAACATAAAATACAATAAATAATTCAAAAATTTTAATGTAAAATAAACTAACTAAAGCCAAGCCTAATGAATGAAATTTAACAACATGAAGCCAAACAAACTAAAATAAAAATATATTAAATAAATTATTAAATTTATATGTAAAATTAAATAAAAAAAATGCTTAACAATAAATAAAATGAAATAAAATATAATACAACAAAATTAAATAAAATAAAATAAATTAAACTAAAATAAAATTAAATTAATTTAAATAACATAAAATAAAATAAAATATAGTAATATACAATATGATCAGTAATATTATCAGCAACATCAATTGTTCATTCGTTTTTGAATAATAATATGTAAACATCAGTAAATAATTTATAAAATAATTTCTAATGCTAAATTGTAAACAACCGATATGTGATATGTAACCCAAATAGGAGTACATGACAGAAAAAAAAGAAAAGAAAATAAAATAAAATTATTTAAATCAAAATAAATTAAAATTAAATAAATTAAACTAAAATAAATTAAATAACACTAAATTAAATTAATTAAAATTAAATCAAATAAAATGAAATCAAATACAATAAAATAAAATAACATAAAATAAAATTAATCTAATTAAATAAAATAAAATAAAGTAAAATACAATAAAATTGAAAATAAAATTAAATAATATTAAAAAAAATTAAAAATATAAAATAAAATAAAATAAAATAAGCCAAGCCCTCTCCTCTTTTCGGTCTTGCTCACGGACTGTTTATTGGGTCAGTCAGCTTAGTCAAAATAATACAATAAAATATATTAAATTGCATGCATATGAACATACATACGCACAGATCCAATATAGGAAATGAACTCTTCTCAGCTATGCTTTTGATTTGCAAATTTTCAATAATGTCTAAAGCTAGCAAAATTCTGCAATGTCCTTCTGCAGGAATTTACTAATATGTATGCATCCATGCATATGTATGTATGTAAAAGTATACATTCATACATTATTTTCATTCGAAAACATTGCACACAAATCGTGACTTCATTTTCTGCTCAGCTCACAAACGCTTTCAAAGGAAGAATAGTCGACAAACTTGGCCAGCAAATTGGTTTGAATTTTCATAATAATTCCACTGAAATTCAAATTAAATGGATAGAAGATGTATCATTGACAGTATTTACTTGCATAAGAGCTTAGTTAGAGTAACCAATGGCTGCTGATTGGTGTCCCATTCAGATGAAATTGATTTTCGGAAAAGAATTAAAATTTTGAACTACTCAAGTCAAATTCAGGTGAGACTTCCATTAGCTTTTGACCAATGAATTTGGGATTCTACAGTCTTCGTTAGCATGAAAAGTTTATTGTTCTATTGCGTACTCATATATGTACATTAGTTTCTGGAATTTCGAATAGTCAAATGCACACATTTAGCGTAGTTTGCTACTTTTAAGGATGCTCGTGTAGAGTTAATAAGATTTATAAAGTTTATTATAACAGCAAAGTATGGATACAAATATGGCAACCCCAAGTGTTTGCATCGCAGTTGCTCTTTTTTTGAAATTTTAAAGAACTTAAATTTTTTTTTATTTTATTTTTTTTTTCAAAATTTTTGCGATTATCTTTTAACGATTGCAGTGCTAAATCTATATATTAGGAAGAGTTAGGAAAATGCTTCAAAAACAATTCGAGCAAATACAACGTATGGAAATCTGTATTCAACTGTAAGATAACGAAACATGTTTATTATAATTATCACAGGAGAAGAATCAAAGACCAAAATTTTATTTCGAATAGGTCTAAGAAAAAGATATATAATAAAGATTATAAATAAAGATTATCTTTATTTTCCGAAAAAACATTCATACCCTTAGAAAAACCGCCTAATAAAAACGATTTTACCGAAAGATTAACATTAGTGTTCTCTTTTGAAATCTGAAGTGATTTGATAGCTTTTATAATTTTTCTTCGTTGACTATAGGTTGTTGTTGTTGTTGTTGTTGTTGTTGTTGTTGTTGTTGTTGTTGCTGTTGTTGTTGTTGTTGTTGTTGTTGTTGTTGTTGTTGTTGTTGTTGATATTGGTGTTGCTGCTTCTGTTGCTGTTGTTGTTCTTGTTATAGTTATTGTTGATGTTGCTGTTGTTTTTGTTTTTGTTGTTGTTTTTTTGTTTTTGTTGTTGTTGTTGTTTTTGTACCCCCGCTTAGGGACAGGCATAATTAATCTAAGTCGCTGAGGTTATCTAATGGGAGGTCCAGGAACATGCTGTTTCGACGGTATTGGACCAGAGGGAAGGGGAGTTAGATGTGTCGGCTTAAGGGGGCATGTGAAAAGGTGGTTAGTGTCGTGCGGAGACTCTCCACATGCAAAGCCTACGTTGAGTATGCTGTGGTCGAGTCTGGATAGGTAGGAGTTTAACCTGCTACAGTATCCGGACCTAAGTTGTGCCAGACTCTCAACACAGCCGATTCTACGCACCGGAATTGACCCGGATTTTATTCGGCCAAGGGCTGTCACCCTTTCGGCGATCTAACCCCGTTTAGGTCAACAGGTATTGTATAATTAATTTAAGTTGACTATAGGTTATCAATAACGGTTATAATAACAATTTTCACCACAATGGTATGGTGTGTTAAGTTTTAATATAACAAAACTTGCTATAGCATCACAATAGCCGAGTGGTAGTCACTGTATGGTAAGTGGAAATTCAATATATAGAAACAAACTAGTATTTAACTAGTATAAAGCTAATGCATAAATTAACAACTGGTATTACTATTTAGGTTTAGGTTCCCTGTCAATTCCACCCAACACAGAACAATACCTTTCAGGCCCTCAATACTGATTTTGGAACGGTTTGCTCCGTTTATGGTATACTAGCCTTCGACCATAACCGATTTCACTTGATGTTGCTTTAAAGGATCCACCTTTCAACGCCAATCTTCATCCGCCTTTGAAATGGGTCAATTTTGTTGCGAATCGCTTATGGTCATTCGGTTCATGACATTTTTTCTCATTAACTCATGTGGTACTTTTTGCCGCATGGGAACTCTGGGTATATGATACATTTTTATGACACGCCATTAATTTCAAGTCAAAAATACACCCAAAGGTATTGACACTCTCCGTCGGGGCATGATTCTCATAACTTTAAAACAAACCAATAGAAAAAACTGAAGAAAGATATCAAAGGATATTATCAAGGAGCAGCAACTCAAAGGCAACCACAAAAACAAAAAAAAATGATTTTGCAAAAATAAAACTTTGACAAATCACGAGCAGTACTTGAATGATAAATCACTCAACTCAACAATGTGGTCACATGAACACACGCATACATACACGTACATACAATCACACACAGAGGCAAAGGACAAAGTTCAATATACAATAGTTCAATGCAAGACATTCCTCAATACAATATTACTTACTATCAACTTGAAAATGCCAAAGATGAGAAATCAGCATCGAAAACGCTTCATAACCAACGAAAGAAAAAATGAAAAGAAAGTCACAGCAAAAGCGAAAATAGAAGGAAGTGCAGTGTAAGCACGAGAAACTGAAGAAAATCGCAATTTGTGTGTTTTGAAATACTTGAAATGTTTTCCTCTTTTTGATGCGTAAAACCGCAAAGAAATTGAAAACTCACACAACAGTGCAACTGAAGACTTTGCCATGACTTGTGTATGCGCAAGATCTACACGAAACCAAGCTAAGTCAAGCAAAAGTATAGAATTTTTTTTTTTTTTAAAAAAAATTCTCTCCTTCACCTTCTACCTTCACCTTGTTCTTCCTTGCTGCTTGCTCGTCATGCTCATTTTTCACTCACTTAAGTTTTCATGCCAACTATCATAGTCCGCTTAAGTATCTAAGCAATAAACTTGTCTATGATGAAGTAAGCAAAGACAAAGGAAAGCGAAAAGCGAAAAGGGAAAAGCGAAAAGGGAAAAACGCAACTTGAATTTGTTTCAACTACGCCCAGTTGACTCACCACAATTCCCTTTAGTGGGCAGAAGACTCAATTTGGTAAATTGCAGCAACGCCTGCTTGAGTGGTTGCCAGGTTGGGCAAAAAGTATGAGAGCTTGGTTCTCATATACTTGCATCCCATTCGCAGTCTCGTCTTCATTACTTACTTTGGTACCTCCTCCTCGACATCCCCGTCATTAGCAGCATCTTGTGCGTCAGCGACAATTATAAGCCTTATCTGTATTTTGTTGCATTCTTCTTCGTTATCAACATCATCATCATCATCAACATCAACGTGCAAACACCGTTATAATTATTATCATTAGCACTTTATTAATGTCATTGTCATTAATAAAAATTTTCATTAAGGTGAGTTGTGCAATTCGTTGTGAGCTGTGCGTGTAAAATTTTCAATTCTCTTCTCGATCCCCCTCTGTTGACCATTTGGAGGCTGCTTGTGAATTTAATGCATTCGCACCAGCACAGCGTGACGCCATGAACTTTCATGCCGCGTTTTTCTTACCTCTGCAGGTGTGTGTGTGCGTTCGTGCACTGTCGAGACGTCTAATCCACAGTTAACACAATTTGTTAAGGGAGACGTTAATCATCATAATGGTTTGGTAGTGGAAACTAAAAGGTTACAATGTATCTTAAGGTCTGTTTACCGCCACGTCAGCAAATATTTGTGGCGTAAAAGAATAGTGTAGCTCTTGCTTCTTATATGAAAATCTTCAGTAGAAATCCAATTTGTTGATTCAACTTGTCCCCAGCCATATGCGTTCTTAGAAATAGGCGCTTTATAATTAAGGAAACAAATTTAACGAGTTTGGCAACAAAATGGAGAGGAAAGAAGGTAAAAATTTTGGAGATTCAAATCTTATACGAACATCAAATGAATTTATATGAGGGGCTTTCATTTCATCTCTGGCGCAGCGTCTGAGTGCCTAAGTGTGCTCCTCCCAATCCACAAAAAGAGACGTTCCACAATCTGTCTTGATTATCATGAGATAAATATAATGTAGTGTAGTAAAGCTTCAGGGTATGAGATCCCATAACCAATCCGAGAAAGGTTCGCTGAAGCCTAATTACAGCGTCTGTTCACCAGCGGTGTAGCTGCGAGCGGACGTTGGTCTTGAAGCAAGCGGTACACAATATGAATGAGTGCTAAATTTAAACCTACTGGCCTAGCGAGGTTGTGCGCTGGGTTCGGGGAGCGCTACGTAGAAATCCACTCCAATGAAGAAGAGAGAACAACGACTCAGATAAGGTGCCCCAGCTATGATGACGACCACCTCTTACATACTAAAGACTATAACCTAACGGTATACTTAAAAGGGAAGGATCCGCTGCCCAACTGGTCGGTGTCTTCGGAATGCTAAAAGCCGACATCTCCACCGTCTAAGATTTCCGATGGACCGGGCAAGGACTGAAAATAGGGCATATAAAGAAACACATATTTGGTTTTGTTTTGTGGAGAGAAAGAGATAGAGAGAGAGACTCCGTCGCATAATACTGAAAGTAAGCCCCCCCTGGGTGAATGTCTCGTCAAAATCCGCCTCTAAGCTAAGTTTTCTAACAAATCTCTGATTTACGCCCGCATTCCGTCGATGTGACCAAGGATATAATCTTCGACACAATCTTCAGCTTCTACGATGAAACATCCCCAAATAAATTAAGGCTGATCGACTGCGCCGAGGCCCAAAATATGGTTGTCTGTAGTACTAGGTTCCAACGAAAGAAAATTCATCAAGCTGCTTGGCTGTCTCCAAATCGATGAAGAAACTCAAAAACCAGATCGATCATGTTGTGATAGACGGACGACACTGCACTGGATACAAGTGCAGTACCCAACATCGACTACAATCTTGTAGAAGCAACAATAAGTACACGCCTTCGTGGAGCAAAGAACACCCGTCAACAAACACAAGGAAGTGGGTATAAGAGAACTGTGGGATGGTATTTCAAGCTCCCTACGAACTGCTGCAAACGAAACTATTGGATTTCAGAAAGGACACAAAAACAGCTGGTACTAGGAGGACTGCAGCATCACAGAAAATTCCAAACTTTTGTAAGACACAAAGATGGTGCGAAAAGCCTACTCAATAATGCATATAAAACATCAAGTAAATTATGGGAGAGAGTAAACCTGTTGGACCATGCCAGTGTGGTTTTTGAGCTGGTAAATCTACTATCTTGGAAAAACCCCATGATAAAATGATCAACACGCTCCACGTCTGTTTGTATTTTAAAGCTGCCTTCGACAGCACGAAGAGAACGTACTATGTCGGATATCTACGTAAACGGCTATACAAACGCTAAGCAGAACCAAAAGCTCTGTTAGATTTAATAATGACCTCTCTGAGTCATTCGATATCAAATGATGACTCTCTTTCATCCGACTTGTTCAAACAAATGTTGAAGAAAAGTACGAGATACAGAGCAAATACTCTATTAACGATAGTTGTAGTTGGTATTTATGTCTGGATGAGGGCAAGGCGCATCTTCGAAGTCGTAGAAAATTTTGCCTTCATAGGGGTCAGCATTAAAACCAGTAATAATCTCAGCATACTCGACTCAACTGAAAGGAGTATAGTCCTCTCCCGACGAAAAACACCAGACTCTATAAATCGCATCATCATTCCGACCTTACTTTATACTGCAGAAGACTACACGTTGACAATATCCGTTGAGTTAGCTTTGGGTGACTTCGAGAGAATCTTATACGAGAGAGCTTTATGCGCCTCAGCGTATAGGCGACGGTGAATACCGAAGACGATGAAACAATGATTTTTATGAGATATACAACACCATTGATACAGTTAGCGTTCGGATGGATGAAAATACTCCAAGTCTCAAAGCAAACCATGCAGTCCCTGCTGTGTGGAAGCAGGAATTAATAATCATGTGGTTTTACCAATCCTATTGTGTTTCAGCTCGTTTATAGAGTTCACTTGATTCATCTTGGGTTTTTTCTAACTTTTGGTAAATAAAAAACTGTAAGCTCTCCTTAAAAAATGGTGAGCTTATATGAGTTGAATAATGTCTTTATGTTCTTCCCATATTTATACAGGTGCACTACATGAACTTTGTTATCTCAATCAGAGATTCTTCATAAGAATGTGGTTCCCACCTCAAGAAGCTTCTGCAGAAATTAAATTAACAACGTAACAAAACTTTTTAAAGACTTTAAGAAAAATCTATAACCGTTATACGCACATTTCAGCGGCAATTGTTCGCGTAGTAAAGAAGACAATATGCCAAGTAGGAAGGAAGAAAGGAAGGAAATTCAATTGACACGTAATTTGAAACGGCAAGAACGACAATAAGCGCAGCTGCTCATGGCAAGTGGCGAACAATGATGGAAATTAACAGCTGCAAGTGGTCAGATTGCTCAGTTATGACACTTAATAAATTCAATACAACGACAAAACGTATTTACAATATGAACATTTAAAGTTTGCATATTTTATGTTCAAATATATTTACATTTCATTCCTCCCGACTACACAAATTCCTGCTGTAACATCAACATCATGCCGTGACGAGAAGTTCGTCTTTGTCTGGTACATCACTGTCATGCCTCTTTTTACTTTAAAGCTCTCACGCTCGCAGGCTCTACCTCTCTCTCTCCCTCTCTTATCTCTCTCTCTCATCTCTCTCTATCTCTCTCCTCTACCTCTTTCTTCACGCCATTTCCAGCTTCAGGCTTACGCTCGACAGCTTGTCTATGCTCCAGTCTACAGTCATTGTTTTAATGATAATGTAAAATTAATTGTTGCCATTTTGTTGAGTGACAGCGTGCAAATTGTTGTTGCAACGTTTGTTTTGTGAAACTTAACAACAATTATAACAAAAACTACGTATAACTGAGTGTTCATATTTCAAGTTTTGTGCTGCAGACATTGTTAGCCATTACATATACCTATATATCTATGTTCACATTTCAAAACATTTACAGCTGTGAAAAAGAGAGTGGTGAGTAGTAAATATTTGTTGGTACTTAATTGATGTAATTTAAGATGTTAGTGTAATTAGTAATTCAAGTATTTTATTGTTTATTTAAAATTTAAAGATACATTAGACACTAAGAAAGTGAAAACTCCATTAGTTCGGAGAGTGAAAACGAATTCTTGGCTAGGCACTTGATCACTCAAATAAATTTTCCACTCAATTAGTTATTTACAAGTATGTGAGAGAGATTGAGAATAATAAGTAGTTGAGAAAAATCATTGCATAATTTTGGGCGTCGATTAATTGTTTCATATAAATATTGGAATTCTCAAGAGAGTAATAAAAAGAAATGATTAAGGGAGTTTCATATTCGTAATTCTTCAATGATCTTAAGAATCTTGCTAATCTGCTAATAGTACAATTTTTAAAATTTTTTGTTGCCTAATTTATACCTGCGTGGAATCAGGTGCCCACTGATGTTTGGTAAAACATTTTCAAAGTAGGCAGGTATTAAAAGCGGTTGCCATTTTCGGTCGAGCCACTGCTCCAATTTGTGGAGTACGTCTTGATATTTTTCCAACAAATGCAGAGCTCTACAATTTATTCTAAGCCGCCTTCGAACGGAGCTTTCATTTCATATCAGAAATACTATCAGTGGGCTTGACGTTCCCTACCGAGGGGTTTTGCTGAGGCTACATTGAAAAGTCCACGGACTTCGAGTGAAGTGATGAAGATTCAGTGATCTGGCTTCTTTCTTGTTGTTTCCTTGTGGTCTTAGATATAATGACAGAGCTTAATGTTGCTGGATACCACCTGTCAAAATTTTGATGAACGAGGAAGACTTTCTTTGAATGCTCTCTGCTCCAGTTGTTTATAATGGCCGATTCATAATTACTTGTAAATAGGCGTACTTTTTGGTACAGCAGTACTTAAAAAAAAAATTAAAATATTTAGTTCAAGGAAAAAAATTCACAAAATTTTATATTTTTTGCTTTACAAATATTTTCCCATATTTTTAAATTAAAAAAAAAAATTAAAAAAAAATAAAAAAAAAATATTTGTTCATATGTATACGAGTATATATTTAAAATTGCATAGAAATCGAAATTCTGAAAAATGCAAACCTCAAGCGCACACAGAAAAGCGCTGTTCTGCACGTTCCCACGATTTGCAACCCAAATGCTTTTGCGGTTTCCCTTGGACTATCAGCAATATTATGAGATAACGGTATGCAACTATTAAAAAGTGCACAGATAACAACATAGTAACAGAAGATAAAGGGATTTGAAAATTTGTATAAAAGCGCCCTGCATTTGCAGAACAATTCACAGTCGTTTCGACACAACCTGCAACTCGTGTAACTAAGAATTCTCTAATTTGCATTCCACTATGTCTAGCGCACAGAATAAGAAGGCCTTGGACCTACTCTTCCAACATCCTTTGGAACCAGTGTTCGCAACACGTGATAACGGCAAGGCAATACTCGATGTGCCGGACAGTTTTTACACCGAGCAATATGCCGAGGTCAAGGAGGACATACAAAATCGTTTTGGCGAAGAAGTTGATGTGAAGATACCCGTAAGAGAGTTGCGACTGAAACCAAATTTGGATTTTGCCAGCTTACTCACCAAACGCAGCCAATTCTCGCTCTTCTATGCACCACATCGACGCATTGCCGCACAGCTGATACAATTGTTGCTGGAGCCTAGCAACGAAGAGGATTTCATTGCCTTGGCTGCTTATGTGAAGGATCGTGTAAATGCTTTTCTCTTCCAATATGCCTTCGCTGTGGCTGTGCAACATCGCAAGGATACCGCTGGCTTTCAGGTGCCAGTGATTGTAGAACAATTTCCGAAGAACTTTGTCGAACCATCAGTATTTCAAGAGGCACGCGCAGAGGGTAAACTGGTACCCGATCCAGGTAATCGGGTATGTTGTCTTGATTTGCTCTGCTGGTAGTGAAATCGTTTAATTGCTTACCCACTCTCCTTTCAGCGACGCATCGATATTCCGCAAAACTTTACTGCTTCCGATCGTGAAGAGGAACAACGTTTGAGCTATTTCCGTGAGGATATTGGCGTTAACAGCCATCACTGGCATTGGCATTTGGTCTATCCCGGTTCGGGTCCCGAAGAGGTTGTGCGCAAGGATCGGCGTGGTGAGCTCTTCTACTACATGCATCATCAGCTGATGGCACGTTACAATGTGGAGCGGTTCTGTAACGCTTTAGCCAAGCTGCAGCCATTGAACAACATACGTGAACCCGTTGATGAAGGTTACTTCCCGAAAATATTGTGCAGTCTCAACAGTCGCACCTACCCGGGACGTGTGTCCAAAACGAAGTTGAAAGATATTGACCGTGACGGACGTGTGTTGGAATTGGCTGATATTGAGCGTTGGATTAATCGTGTAGTGCAAGCTATCGATCAAGGTTACGTAACAGATGTAAGTGTTGAGTCGAAGCACTGAAGATTCGGTTTTTGTGCTTTGCCTCAAATTTCATTTTTCTTTTCGGCAGTCTCGCGGCAGTAACATTCCACTGGACGAGTTTAAGGGCATCGATTTACTTGGCGATATTATTGAGTCTTCCGATCTCTCAGTCAACTCTGGCTTCTATGGTGATCTGCATAATCAGGGACACAATGTCATTTCATTTTCACATGATCCCGATAATCGCTTCTTGGAGGACTTTGGCGTAATGGGCGATGTGACAACTGCTATGCGTGATCCCATTTTCTATCGCTGGCATGGTTATCTGGACGTGCTCTTCAATCGTTTTAAGGAGAAGTTGCCTGTCTATGGGCCAAAGGAGTTGGGTTATGATGGTGTGACTGTACAACGCGCTGATATGCGTATCATTAGCGCCTCGAAGAATATCATAAACACCCTGCTTACCTATTGGGAAAAATCCGATGTGGACTTGGCTGCCGGTCTTGATTTTGGACCAGGTGGTAGTGTTTATGCGCTATTCACACACCTGCAGCACTCACCATTCGAATATTTGATTGAGGTGAATAACAATACTGGCGCACCGAAGCGAGGTACTTGCCGAATTTTCCTCTGCCCCATCACTGATGAGCGTGGCACACCATTGAGTTTGAATGAACAGCGTCAGCTTGCTATTGAGCTGGACAAGTTCACCGTGAACTGTGAGTAGTACAATAAAGAAAGACTGTGCATGAAAGAGATTTGTAAGCTCTTAATGAGAACTTAAGTAAAACTTGAAGCTTTTATGTAAAGCTGCTTTTTTCACGAGTTAATAATGAGAAGTATATTATGAAAGCTTTTGTGAAAGCTTAATTAAACCATGCACAAAAAGCTCTATTAAAAAGTATTGTTGAAAGAATTTTGTAAAAGCTTCTACTGAAACCTACCTATGAGAATATCTTTATACAATTTTCTATAAAAGCATATATTAATAAAAAATTTTAAAAAATTTAAATTATTATTATTCTTTCAGTAATGCCTGGCGTCAATAAAATCAATCAATCCTATGACAATTCCAGTGTGACCATACCCTATGAGCGTTCCTTCCGTCGCATTGGCACCGAACACTTGCCAAATGATCCACAAAAGTTAGCAGAATTCCGTTTCTGCGGCTGTGGTTGGCCCGCACATATGCTATTGCCAAAGGGCAAGCCTGAGGGTATGCCATTTGAGCTATTTGTTATGATCTCCAATTATGAAGACGATGCAGTGGTACAAAGGAATAATGCGTGAGTAAAAAGCATGACTAAAAATGGATTTAATTTAGAAAATATATATATTTTTTGTTTTTCTTCTACATTCAGTCCCGATGTTTGTGGTGATGCTGCTTCATTCTGCGGTCTCAAGGATAAATTGTATCCCGATAAGCGCGCCATGGGTTATCCTTTCGACAGACGTTTACCAGCTGATTCATTGACAGCGTTGACAGATAATTTCAGTAACATGAAGAAGACACCGATCAAGATAATCTTCCGTAATGAGGTCGTCGACAGGAAGCGTAATTAGAGCATTACCAATTGAAATCTAATTTGTTCCTCTGGTTTTTCACTTATTCCTATTAATTGATATTTCAAAGATCTAAGTTTAATTTCTATTTGAAATTGCTATTAGTTCTCAACTTTTATAATTTAGTTTTAATTTACTTTTAAATCTTATGCAAAACGTCGATCAAAACTCTATGAATAGATTTATAATAAAAATGATACTCAATATTTAGTTTAAAATTAAATAAAATAATATCAAAAAAAACCTAGACTATTAATTTTTATAAAATGAAAGAAAAAACTAAAACATATCAATAATATAAATGATTTAATTTACAATAATATTAGATTAATTAAAATTCAAGGAAAGTGAAATAAAGTAAAAGCAAAAACTAAGTTAAATTAATAAAATGGGAAAGGAAATGAAATAAAATGAAATAAAATTAAAAAAATAAAAAAAATTAAATTAAATTAATTCAATTAAAATAAAATAATTAAAATAAAATAAAAAAGAATAAAATAAATACAATGTAATATTTTACAATTATATTAAATAAAATATAATAAAAAAAAAATTAAAAATGAAATAAAATAAAGTCAATATATAAAATAAATATAATTTAAAATAAATAAAAGAAAGTGAAATTTGGTGAAAGACAAAAACAGGATAAAAAAATTATAAATAAAATGAAATAAAATAAAATAAATAAAAGTACAACAAAATAAATTAAAATAACATTAAATAAAAATAAAAAAAAATGTGATATAATAAAAAAAATTAACTTAAATAACAAATTGAAAATGTTTTGCTATCTCCTTATAAAGGCATTGCTTAAATCCTACGCTCTTCCAATATTGCTACTCCGTTGCTTTGCTTCATCGCCCAGAGACACGAGGCATTTGGGTGCCGCCCGTAGCGGAAATATTTCCATTTAACTTTGTTGAGCCTTCAGCATTTCAAGAGATGCGTAGGGCTTTGACGCTGAAGGGGAATAAGAAGGTATAAAATATCTTATTGATATCACATATTAAGTTTTTTTGACATCTTTTATGACTTTTCTGGTTTCTTTTTCATCCTTCCACTTCAGCCACGCATCCAAATCCCTCACAACTATACCGCCTCTGATCGTGAGTTCGAACAACGTTTGGCTTATTTTCGTGAGGATATTGGCGTCAATATGCATCACTGGCATTGGCATTTGGTTTATCCGAATAGTGGCACAGCAGAGATCATCAAAAAGGATCGACGTGGTGAACTTTTCTATTATATGCATCAACAGATATTAGCACGTTATAATGCCGAACGTTTTAGTAATAAATTGGCCAAGACATTACCGTTAAATAATTTACGTGAACCCGTCACTGAGGGTTATTATCCAAAATTACTCGATCATGAACATCAGCGCACTTATCCTGGACGGAGTAGTAATCAACAGCTGCAGGATGTCAATCGCGAGGACGCAACTGTAGAAATCGCCGATCTGGAGCGTTGGTGTGATCGTATATTGGCAGCCATCGATCAGGGTTATGTCGTGGATGTAAGAACATACATATAAATATATAAAAATCATAAATTTAACTTAATTTCTTCCTGCAGCCCAATGGCGCAAAATTTCCACTGGACGAGGTATCCGGCATCGATATACTTGGTAATATCATTGAGGAGTCCGATCTCTCTATCAATAAGCGCTACTATGGACAACTACATAATATGGGACATAATTTGATTGCCAGTGTGCATGATCCGGATCATCGGCATATGGAGGAGTTTGGAGTGATGGGCCATAATATGACCGCTATTCGTGATCCCATCTTTTATCGTTGGCACACATACACAGATACTATTTTTACGAAATATAAACGACTATTGCCACCATATGATGTGCAACAACTTGGTTTCGCTCATATCGAGTTATGTGAAATTGAAGTTCAGACGCAAACACTGCAGGAACCCGATCAGTTTGAGACATTTTGGCAAAACTCTGAAGTTGACTTGGCGGCTGGCATGGATTTTGTCGCAGACCATGGTTTATTTGCCTCCTTCACACATCTACAGCACGCGCCTTTTGAGTATCGCGTTGTGGTAGCGAATAGGGGGGAACGTGTGAAACGTGGAACTTGTCGCATTTTTCTTTGTCCCAAGACAGACGAACGTGGTAAGGCGCTGAGGTTGGAGGAGCAACGCTTAATGGCTATTGAATTGGACAAATTTACCGTTAGACGTAAGTTGCCAGCGCATTAGCCAATGACGAAACTATTTTATTTGGTTTACTTAATGATGTTTTCATTGTTTCCTTCCTCCGTATTTTTATTTATTTTATTTTTATTTATTTTATTTTATTTTTTTGTATATTAGTTTACCCCGGCGAAAATCATATCAAGCGTCTTTCCACTGAATCATCTGTGACTATCGCTTTTGAACGCACATTTGGACGTACCACCAATAGAGACACCCTCTCTGCGGTTGCACCGGAGCTCAACACGCGTCTGCACTTTTGCGGTTGCGGTTGGCCTCACTATATGTTGTTGCCGAAAGGCAAAACTCGCGGCATTGAATTCGATTTATTCGTCATGTTATCGGACTATGCTGATGATGCCGTAGAGCAACGGGAAGAACGTGCTGAATGTCATAGCTGGTAAGTGTAAAAAATCACTCAAACATAGCCATATTTGAGTTGGTGCGTGTCTGTTTGGGCTGAAATTTTTGGTGCTGACATTGACAGCTCCGAGGCTACTTAAGTAGACTTTTTGGTAATGACTAACAAAAAATATTTAGAATTACTTAAACACATAATAGAGAGCACGTAAAAACAACTAGTATTTTCTCTCCCCCTTCCAATCGTATAGTCACGCCCCAAATGGTCAGGTCCCTGTTGGGGATGATGATGATGATGAGAAACTATGTAACGATGATGCGGCCTCATATTGTGGTCTACGTGACAAATTATATCCCGATAAACGTACAATGGGATATCCTTTCGATAGACGTTTACAAGCTGATAATCTTAATGAGCTCGTTGAACAATATGGAAATATGCAAAAAATTGATGTGACCATCACATTTAAGGACGAGATAAAAGCGAACAGTGATGACGCGGAAATCGCATAAAGAGTTTTCTTGAACAACAAATAATTAAATCATCAAAAAGTAGGCAGATTTTAAGGAAGAAATAAAAATTCAGTACATAATTACTTGTGATTTAATAAAGAAAAAATTATAATAAGCGTAAAAAAAATATTTATTGCAATAATATTACTATTATTTAGGTTAATTTAATTTTATTGTACATCATTTTATTTTATTTTATTTTAATTTATTTTATTTTATTTTATTTAATTTTATTTTATTTTATTTTATTTCATTTTTTTATTTTATTTTATTTTATTTTATTTTATTTTATTTTATTTTATTTTATTTTATTTTATTTTATTTTATTTTATTTTATTTTATTTTGTTTTATTTTATTTTATTTTATTTTATTTCGTTTTATTTTATTTTATTTTATTTTATTTTATTTTATTTTATTTTATTTTATTTTATTTTATTTTATTTTGTTTTATTTTATTTTATTTTATTTTATTTTATTTTATTTTATTTTATTTTATTTTATTTTATTTTATTTTATTTTATTTTATTTTATTTTATTTTATTTCATTTTATTTCATTTTATTTTATTTTATTTTACTTTATTTTATTTTATTTCATTTCATTTTATTTTATTTTATTTTATTTTATTTTATTTTATTTTATATTATATTATTTTATTTTATTTTATTTTATTTTATTTTATTTTATTTTATTATATTTTATTTTATTTTATTTTATTTTATTTTATTTTATTTTATTTTATTTTATTTTATTTTATTTTATTTTATTTTATTTTATTTTATTTTATTTCGTATCATTTTATTTTATTTTATTTTATTTTTTTTTATTTTATTTTATTTTATTTCATATTATTTTATTTTATTTTATTTTATTTTATTTTGTTTTATTTTCTTTTATTTTATTTTATTTCATTTTTCCTTATTTTATTTTATTTTATTTTATTTTATTTTATTTTATTTTATTTTATTTATTTTATTTTATTTTATTTTATTTAATTTTATTTTATTTTATTTTATTTTAGTTTAGTTTAGTTTATTTTACACAATTTCAAACATTTTTGCAGACACTTGTATATTTTAAGTTGAATTTTACAAGTAATTACAACTTTTCCAAACACCCACAACTGACCACACAGTTTTTCGCATGTCAACAACACCCAATTTTAAAACTTGTTGGAAAGTATAAATAGTGTAAAAAGTTTTATTTCAGTGTGCGGTTTTAACTTTAATCGCTTTCATATATTTAAAAATAAATATAAGTATATGTATGTATTATTAAGTTCATCCATAAATAAATTCTTAATAATATAAACTCTCTTTTTAATATGGTTTCTTCCATCCCGATTTCAATTATCAGCTGCTCCCACAACAAACTAAAATAATTTATGAATATTTCAACTCCCAACTGTCCAGTACTATACTGACTGTGCTAGTTGTGTTGTTGTATTGTGGTAGAGAGGTGACAAATTGGAAATTACTTTGGTTGATCATATGGAAAATTGCTTACAAATATTTGTCATAAATGTATGTTTGATAAATAATAACTATTAATCATGTAAAATATGAATGTGTATTATTTGAGATGTTGTAAGGGAAAATGGTATAATATTATATTTTCACCAGGATGAAATTGAAGAAATTTCCCCATAAAGAGAGAGGACTCGAACCCTAGCCTTCAGAATGGCAGTAGGCAATGCTAACCACTAGCAGCCTCACTGAGTTTATACAATATTAGCTCTTCTAAGTAGTTTTGAATCTCGCAACGCTGACACCTCTCTCTAGCTTTTTCTTACACTCCATGGTCTATAAATTCTGGAATACCACTCGTATTATCTTAGCTACACCACTCGTATTATCTGTACTGTGGTAGCTCACGAAATAAGTTAAAAAGCCATATCTAGCCTCTAGAGTATTTCGAATATTTAAGGGCAACGTACTTAATATGAAACAAGCTTTAGTTTCAGCAAAAGTCTTGGTCTTATTATTATGTTAAAAGTAATATTTGTCTTCAACCAAATTTTAGCTTTAAAAACTGACGTTTCCGATGTGTCAATTATTCAGTACAAGATTTGTGGTTAACGAAATGATTAAGTTTAAATCTGAAAAAAATTGGGGAAAACTAAAAATTTACTACTAAAATGGTGAGTCTTCAACTACAACTATAAGAAACCCACGCATGAAACTCGAGCGAAATAATTCGCCTTCACAGGTGAAGAAAATAAGTGGCGGATGTGTTCGTTCAGTGCGTTTCGAGGAAAATGTTGCTGCTGTAGCTAAAAGTTTTCCTCGAACAGCCATAAACATCAATTCGCAGGAATTAAAAATTTCGAGAATTTCTTTACCCAGGATTTCACATATGACACTTATAAAGCCCAACTGGTCAAAGGACTGACGCCTCATTCAATGGGCTGAAGATCGCTTGGCAGAAAACTCCCGAAAAATCATCTTTTCTGTTAAAGCTCAATTTTACATAGGCAGCTATGTTAACAAGCATTTGGACTCATAAAACCCACACGTATTCATAGAAAATCGAATGCATTCTTAAGGATGGACATTTTGGTGTGGCAAGTGAACCGGCGGACGCCATTGATGAATTTTTACGTACATGAAAGAAGCAGCTGTTAGCTGATTGCTAAAATATCGTCCATATGCTTCTCTTGTCTCCTAATTTTGAAGAGAAGAATCTGAATTGTATACGATTTCAACAGAACAGTGCTTCATGCCACACAGTCAGGGTTATTTTCATTCCTTTATGCACTGTGTTGGAAAGTCGCATTGTTAGTCGAAACGGCGATGTCAACTGACCGACTGGTTGGACTTAATTTTATGGATAGCCATTAAGTATAAATCCTACGTTAACCATAGAGAGACGATTCTTCACTTTAAACCCGAGGTGAAGTCACCATTGCAGCCATAGAGAGTGACATAATTGAGAAAGTGTTGGAGAGTGTGCTCGGCAGACGACGGCAGACGTGTCTCATCATTAACTGGAATATTGAAATATTTCATTGAAAAATTTTTATGATTTTCCATCTAAAACAAATCGTGGCCTCCATTACTAACTCTAACGCTGTTCTCGACTGTATGTAGTTATGCTACTATGGTGATGAGCGAGGAATACTTTCGTTGGATACTCTCTGCTCCAGTTGTTTATAATGGCCGATTCGTAATTATTAGTAAACAGGCGTACTTTTTACTTCAGGGGGGCGTGAAAAAAAGACTTAAAATATTTAATTCAAAGAAAACAAAAATTTATTTTTTGCTTAGAAAATATTTTTCCATATTTTTAAATTAAGCAAAAAATAAAAATAAAATAAAAAAAAACATTTGTTTATATGTATACGAGTATATATTTAAAATTGCATAGAAATGGAAATTCCGGAAAATGCAAACCTCAAGCGCACACAGAAAAGCGCTGTTCTGCACGTTCCCACGATTTGCAACCCAAATGCATTTTGCGGTTTCCTTTGGACTATCAGCAATATTATGAGATAACGGTATGCAACTATTAAAAAGTGCATATACAACAACATAGCAACAGAAGATAAAAGGATTTGAAAATTTGTATAAAAGCGCCCTACATTTGCAGAACAATTCACAGTCATTTCGACGAAACCTGCAACTCGTGTCACTAGAAATTCTCTAATTTGCATTCCACTATGTCTAGCGCACAGAATAAGAAGGCCTTGGACCTACTCTTCCAACATCCTTTGGAACCAGTGTTCGCAACACGTGATAACGGCAAGGCAATACTCGATGTGCCGGACAGTTTTTACACCGAGCAATATGCCGAGGTCAAGGAGGACATACAAACTCGTTTTGGCGAAGAAGTTGATGTGAAGATACCCGTTAGAGATTTGCGACTGAAACCAAATTTGGATTTTGCCGGCTTACTCACCAAACGCAGCCAGTTCTCGCTCTTCTATGCACCACATCGACGCATTGCCGCACAGCTGATACGATTGTTGCTGGAGCCTAGCAACGAAGAGGATTTCATTGCCTTGGCTGCTTATGTGAAGGATCGTGTAAATGCTTTCCTCTACCAATATGCCTTGGCTGTGGCTGTGCAACATCGCAAGGATACCACTGGCTTTCAGGTGCCAGTGATTGTAGAACAATTTCCGAAGAACTTTGTCGAACCATCAGTATTTCAAGAGGCACGCGCAGAGAGTAATCTGGTACCCAATCCAGGTAATCGGGTATGTTGTCTTGTTTTGTTTTGCTGGTAGTGAAATCGTTTAATTACTGATCCACTCTCCTTTCAGCGACGCATCGATATTCCGCAAAACTTTACTGCTTCCGATCGTGAAGAGGAACAACGTTTGAGCTACTTCCGTGAGGATATTGGCGTTAACAGCCATCACTGGCATTGGCATTTGGTCTATCCCGGTTCGGGTCCCGAAGAGGTTGTGCGCAAGGATCGGCGTGGTGAGCTCTTCTACTACATGCATCATCAGCTGATGGCACGTTACAATGTGGAGCGGTTCTGTAACGCTTTAGCCAAGCTGCAGCCATTGAACAACATACGTGAACCCGTTGATGAAGGTTACTTCCCGAAAATATTGTGCAGTCTCAACAGTCGCACCTACCCGGGACGTGTGTCCAAAACGAAGTTGAAAGATATTGACCGTGACGGACGTGTGTTGGAATTGGCTGATATTGAGCGTTGGATTAATCGTGTAGTGCAAGCTATTGATCAAGGTTACGTAACAGATGTAAGTGTTGAGTCGAAGCACTGAATATTCGGTTTTTATGCTTTGCCTCAAATTTCATTTTTTCTTTTTGGCAGTCTCGCGGCAACAACATTCCACTGGACGACGTTAAGGGCATCGATTTACTTGGCGATATTATTGAGTCTTCCGATCTCTCAGTCAACTCTGGCTTCTATGGTGATCTGCATAATCAGGGACACAATGTCATTTCATTTTCACACGATCCCGATAATCGCTTCTTGGAGGACTTAGGCGTAATGGGCGATGTCACAACTGCTATGCGTGATCCCATTTTCTATCGCTGGCATGGTTATCTGGATGTGATCTTCAATCGTTTTAAGGAGAAGTTACCTGTCTATGGGCCACAGGAGTTGGGTTATGATGGTGTGACTGTACAACGCGCTGATATGCGTATCATTAGCGCCACGAAGAATATCATAAACACTCTGGTAACCTATTGGGAAAAATCCGATGTAGACTTGGCTGCCGGTCTTGATTTTGGACCAGGTGGTAGTGTTTATGCGCTATTCACACACCTGCAGCACTCACCATTCGAATATTTGATTGAGGTGAATAACAATACTGGCGCACCGAAGCGAGGCACTTGCCGAATTTTCCTCTGTCCCATCACTGATGAGCGTGGCACACCATTGAGTTTGAATGAACAGCGTCAGCTTGCTATTGAGCTGGATAAGTTCACCGTGAACTGTGAGTAGTACAATGAATAAAGGCTGTGTATGAAAGAGATTTGAAAGCTCTTAATGAGAGCTTAAGTAAAACTTGAAGCTTTTATGAAGTTAATAATGAGAAGTATATTATGAAAGCTTTTGCGAAAGCTTAACTAAACCATGCATATAAAGCTCTATTAAAACGTATTGTTTAAAGAGTTTTGTAAAAGCTTCTACTAAAACCTACCTATGAGTATATCTTTATACAATTTTCTATAAAAGCATATATTAAAAAAAAAATTAAAAAAAATTTAAATTATTATTATTCTTTCAGTAATGCCTGGCGTCAATAAAATCAATCAATCCTATGACAATTCCAGCGTGACCATACCCTATGAGCGTTCCTTCCGTCGCATTGGCACCGAACACTTGCCAAATGATCCACAAAAGTTAGCAGAATTCCGTTTCTGCGGCTGTGGTTGGCCCGCACATATGCTATTGCCGAAGGGCAAGCCTGAGGGTATGCCATTTGAGCTATTTGTTATGATCTCCAATTATGAAGACGATGCAGTGGTACAAAGGAATAATGCGTGAGTAAAAAGCATGACTAAAAATGGATTTAATTTAGAAAAAATATATATTTTTTGTTTTTCTTCTGCATCCAGTCCCGATGTTTGTGGTGATGCTGCTTCATTCTGCGGTCTCAAGGATAAATTGTATCCCGATAAGCGCGCCATGGGTTATCCTTTCGACAGACGCTTACCAGCTGATTCATTGACAGCGTTGACAGATAATTTCAGTAACATGAAGAAGACACCGATCAAGATAATCTTCCATAATGAGATCTACGACAGGAAGCTTAATTAGAGCATTAGGAATTGAAATCTAACTTGTTCCTCTGGGTTTTCACTTATTCCTATTAATTGAGATTTCAAAGATCTAAGTTTAATTTTTATTTGAAATTGCTAATAAAATAAAATAAACTCTACGAATAGATTTATAATAAAATTTTTAAAGCATTAAATTTTCTTGATTTATAATCTTTCACATAACTCTTAGCTTTAGCAGATAGTTTAAAATCTCTTAAAATGCAAAAAAAACCCCAATAAATTGAAAAATATAAAATAACATAAAATAGTAAAAATTAAATTAAATTAAATTAAATAAAATAAAATTAAATTAAATTAAATTAAATAACATAAAATTGAATTAAATTCATTATAATAAAACAAAAAAAAATATAAAATTGTATAAAATAAAATAAAATAAGAATATAAAATAAAATAGAATAAAATAAATTAAATTAAACTAACTTAAATTAAATTAAATAGAAAAAAATTAAATAAAATAAAATTAAATAAAATAAAAAAAATTAAATAAAATAAAATAAAACAACATAAAATAAAATAAAAAAAATTAAATTATTTAAAATAAAATAAAATAAAAAAAAAATTGAATAAAAAAAAACACTGAAATAAAAAAATGAATTAAAATATAAAAAACATAAAATAAAATAAAATAAAATAAATTAAAATAAAATAAAATAAAATAACACAAAAAAATAAAATAAATTAAATTAAATTAAATTAATTAAATAGAATAAAATAAAACTAAATTATATTAAATTAAATAATATAAAATAAAATTAAATTAAATAAAATAAAATAAAACGAAAAACCAAAAAAAAAAGAAACCAAATAAAATAAAATATAATATAATAGGCTGAGAGATAAGAACTGTCAGTAAACTCGGAAAAATCTGAAATCTTTCTCGATACTAGAAAGACAAAACTTCATGAATTCAACACACCTTAAGTCGTAACATTATAATTCCCTGCAACTCTGTTCTGTAACTCGGTGGAATCCTTCGTAAAACAAACTTAGCTACAAAAAACATGTTGAAACAGGGTTAGCAAAGATTTCCGAATATGGAATACCTATAGAAAAGCCATTGCGCCAAAATTTTGACTGCGGCTCCATGAGGTCCATTGGCTTTACATAAGTGTCGTAAGACTCATACTAACATGTGGAGGTATAGGATGGTGGATGACATTAGAGAATAAGTACTTGTCTATTGAGTATAGGAAGCGCGGTGAGGACTACCTCAACAGAGGCCCTGACGTTAGGGCAATTAACATTTAAGTGATCTATGAAGCAGGGCTAACAGCTATATTTTCCTCAACTGTCTTCCCAAGTTGTGAATGCATTCAGAAAATTATGTCTGAACTCGGGCTAAAGGTAAAATGCGACTCCTTCCCTAAGAGGAAAAAATGGACGGCAGGCGGGTCCATCTGCAGAAATGAAGGTATTCAAAGCAGGGTTCTCAGCGACCACACCAAAAACCAGGGCAACCACGTCAGCGGAAAAATTTAACAAGTTGCTGGTAGACATTTAAGCAGCAATTTAAGCAATTAAGTGTATCAACATAAAGTACAAATGCGTTAGAACATGCAAAGCGGCAATTAACGGACCGTCGGGGGAAAACACAGTGAATACCACTTGGGTCCCGAGTCAAACGGATGCAGAAGGTAACGAAAAGACGGACGAGTTAGCTTGCGCTAGCTGTCACCATCGACAGCCCCAGATCTGTCAGAGCCTTCAAATGTTGTTTAAAGCAGTGGGGCATGAATACATACGTGTACTTACATACAAAAAAATTAAATTATTCAAAATTACAATTCAAACAATGTGTGACTGTGTTAATCAGCTTTATATTAAAACCTTCTATCTCGGCGAAATAAATTTTTTAAGAAATTCTTATGAAAGGTTATATATAGCTTTATGTAAAATTCTGCTAAAAATATGTGGAGTGAGTAACTAATTGAAGAGCACATACATAGATATAACTGCGAGGGATTACAAAAAAAATATATGCAAGCAAGTACACATACACAGCATGTACCATATGCACAGTTATATACGTAACGTAATTGTTTAATCGATTACATTGTAAAAAGTTCCGCTTACATTTTTTGAAGTTAAAATCAGCATTTCTATTAAAAATTAATGACTCAATGGAGGTTCACGCGACTTCGATAAAGAAAAACTTGTTGCGGTCAGGGGAATGGTACTCTACTTACACTTACTTATGTATAAAAGTACGAATTATGGAGACATTGAACTCAGTTTACTTTTGCCGGGGCTTAATTCAACATCAGAAGAAAATAAACAGCAGATATGGATTATACCAAAGCATTCCAAATACTCTTCCAGAGTCCACTGGAACCCATCTACACTTGTCGGGATAACAGCAAATGTATATTTGAGTTACCAGATTCATATTACGCAGAGCATGAAGTGGATATAAAGGAGATGTTACAACAGCGTTATGCGGATAGCAAGCTTACAAAGGTAAATTACTTTTAAATAAACATGCAAACTTGTATATGTATTTTTTCTATTTAATTTTCACTCTACAGTTTGTTATAACTGAGCTGCCAACGAAACCGGATCTCTCATTTGCTAATAAGTTGAGTAAAAGGCAAAATTTTTCACTTTTTAACTGGCAACACAAGGAGATGGCAGGGAAGCTTATCAGACTGCTCATGGCAGCTGAAGACTTGGACAGCTTTCTAAGCTTGTGTGTGTATATCAGGTAATGTTGAATAAGGTTAACTTACAGGCAAAGGAACTTTCCACTCAGTTCAGTAAAGAAAGAAATAAATAAAAAAATTTAAAAACTAAATACAAAATAAAATAACATAAAACGAAAAAAAATCTAAAAACTTAAATAAAACAATATTAAATTAAATTAAATTAAATAATGAAAATAGAATAGAATGGAAGAAATTAAATAAACAATTGAATAAAATAAAATATAAAAAAATTAAATTACATTAAAAAAAAAAATGAATTAAAGAAAAAAATAAATTAATTAGCTTAAAAAAATTAAAAAAAAAATAAATGAAATAAAAAGTTTAATGAAGTGAAATAAATCAAAAAGAAAAACTAAAATATTTCAATAAAATAAAAAGGTAATGAAATAAATTATAATGAAAGAAAATAAAATAAAGTAATTAAAATAAATGTAAAATGATTTGAATAAAATAAAATAAAACGAAATAAAACAAAATAAAATAAAATAAATTAAAATAAATGTAAAATGATAAGAATAAATTAAAATAAAATAAAATAAAATAAAAAATTATAATAAAACCTAAAATAATAAAAATAAATAAATTTAATACAAAATTTAATAAAATGAAATAAAAATAAAGAAATATTTAATAGTTATCTAAAAAATTAAAAAAGGAATAAAATAAAATGAATTAAAATGAAAGTTAAAAAAAATAAAATAAAACAAAGTTAATTAAATAAAACATAATAAAATAAACTAAAATAAAATAGAATGTGATAAAATAAACTAAATTAAAAAAAAAGAATATAGTACAAACAGAAATAAAATAATACAAAAAAACAAATTAGACTAAAAAATAAATAAAATAAAAGAAAAAACTAAAATATATCAATAATATAAATGAAATAAATTACAATAATATTAGTTAAATTATAACATAACGTAATAAAATTAAATAAAATAAAGTAAAAAAACTATATATATTTTATATAATTAAAATAATTAAAAGAAAGTGATATCAAGTAAAAGAAAAACTAAGATAAATAAATCAAATAGAAAAGGAAATGAAATAAAATAAAATGGAATAAAAAAAGCAAAATAATTAAAACAAAATAAAATAAAACCACAATATGAAATAAAATAAAAAAAATTAAATTCAATTAAAAAAATTAATTCATTTAAAAAAATAAAAATTAATAAAGTAAATTAAAAATTAAATAAAGTGAATTAAAATAAAATTCATTATAATAAAATTTAATCAAATAAAGTAAATTAAATAAAATGTGATATTATAAACTAAAATACAATAAAATGTAACAAAATAAACTAAATTTAAATAAAATTAAATAAAGTAAAAATTAAATAAAATAATCCCAAAAAAAATTTAAACAATTTATTTTTATAAAATCAAAGAAAAAACTAAATTTATCAATAATATAAATGATATAAATTACAATAATATTAGATAATTTAAAATATAATATAAAGTAATAAAATGAAATAAAATAATGTAAATAAAGTAAACAAGCAAGATGTATGTAATTAAAATAACTAATCGAAAGTGAAATAAAGTAGAAGAAAAACTAATATAAATTAATAAAATGGAAAAAGAAATGAAATAAAATGAAATAAAAATAATTAGCAAAATAATTAAATTAAAATAAAAGCAAAATAATTAAAATAAAATAAAATAAAATAGTAATATGAATAAAATAAAGAAAAATAAATTAAATTTAATTAAATCAAATCAAATGAACTAAAATAAAAGAAAATAATTAAAATAAAATAAAATAAAAAAGGAATGGAGTAAAAGAGTGAAAAAAATCACAATTATATTAAATAAATTATAATATAACATAGTAAAATAAAATAAAATAAAATAAAATAAAAGTAGAGTAAAACAAATTAGAATTAAATTAAAAAAAAAATTAATTAAATATGATATAATAAAATAAAATTAACTTAAATAATAAATTAAAAATATTTTGCTATCTCCTTATAAAGGCATCGCTTAAATCCTACTCTCTTCCAATATTGCTACTCTGTTGCTTTGCTTCATCGCCCAGAGACACGAGGCATTTGGGTGCCGCCGGTAGCGGAAATATTTCCATCTAACTTTGTTGAGCCTTTAGCATTTCAAGAGATGCGTAGGGCTTTGACGCTGAAGGGGAATAAGAAGGTATAAAATGTCTTTTTGTTATCACATATTATGTTTTGTGACTGCTTTTATGACTTTTCTGGTTTCTTTTTCATCCTTCCACTTCAGCCACGCATCCAAATCCCTCACAACTATACCGCCTCGGATCGTGAGTTCGAACAACGTTTGGCTTATTTTCGTGAGGATGTTGGCGTCAATATGCATCACTGGCATTGGCATTTGGTTTATCCGAATAGTGGCACAGCAGAGATCATCAAAAAGGATCGACGTGGTGAACTTTTCTATTATATGCATCAACAGATATTAGCACGTTACAATGCCGAACGTTTTAGTAATAAATTGGCCAAGACATTACCGTTAAATAATTTACGTGAACCCGTCACTGAGGGTTATTATCCCAAATTACTCGATCATGAACATCAGCGCACTTACCCTGGACGGAGTAGTAATCAACAACTGCAGGATGTCAATCGCGAGGACACAACTGTAGAAATCGCCGATCTGGAGCGTTGGTGTGATCGTATATTGGCAGCCATCGATCAGGGTTATGTCGTGGATGTAAGAACATACATATAAATATATAAAAATCATATTATTGAAGGCTGCACAATAAATTTAACTTAACTTCTTCCTACAGCCCAACGGCGTAAAATTTCCACTGGACGAGGTAACCGGCATCGATATACTTGGTAATATCATTGAGGAGTCCGATCTCTCTATCAATAAGCGCTACTATGGACAACTACATAATATGGGACATAATTTAATAGCCAGTGTGCATGATCCGGATCATCGGCATATGGAGGAGTTTGGAGTGATGGGCCATAATATGACCGCTATGCGTGATCCCATCTTTTATCGTTGGCACACATACATAGATAATATTTTTACGAAATACAAACGACTGTTGCCACCATATGATGTGCAACAACTCGGTTTCGCTCAAATCGAGTTATGTGAAATTGAAGTTCAGACACAAACACTGCAGGAACCCAATCAGTTCGAGACATTTTGGCAAAACTCTGAAGTTGACTTGGCGGCTGGCATGGATTTTGTCGCGGATCATGGTTTATTTGCCTCCTTCACACATCTACAGCACGCGCCTTTTGAGTATCGCGTTGTGGTGGCGAATAGAGGGGAACATGTGAAGCGTGGAACTTGTCGCATTTTTCTTTGTCCCAAGACAGATGAACGTGGTAAAGCGCTGCGGTTGGAGGAGCAACGCGTAATAGCTATTGAATTGGACAAATTTACCGTTAGACGTAAGTTGCCAGCGCATTAGCCAATGACGAAACTATTTTATTTGGTTTACTTAATGATGTTGTCATTGTTTCCTTCCTCCGTGTTTTTACTTATTTTATTTTTATTTTTATTTTTATTTTATTTTTTTGTTGATTAGTTTACCCCGGCGAAAATCATATCAAGCGTCTTTCCACTGAATCATCTGTGACTATCGCTTTTGAACGCACATTTGGACGTACCACCAATAGAGACACCCTCTCTGCGGTGGCACCGGAGCTCAACACGCGTCTGCACTTTTGCGGTTGCGGTTGGCCTCACTATATGTTGTTGCCGAAAGGCAAAACTCGCGGCATGGAATTCGATTTGTTCGTCATGATATCGGACTATGCTGGTGATGCCGTAGAACAACGTGAAGAACGTGCTGAATGTCATAGCTGGTAAGTGTAAAAAATCACTCAAACATAGCCATATTTGGTTTGCTTCGTGTGTGTGGGCTGAAATTTTTGGTGCTGACATTGACAACTCCGATGCTACTTAAGTAGACTCTTTGGTACTGATTAACAAAAAATATTTAGGATTACTTAAACACATAACAGAGAGCACGTAAAAACAACTAGTATTTTCTCTCCCACTTCCAATCGTATAGTCACGCCCCAAGTGGTCAGATCCCTGTTGACGATGATGATGATGATGAGAAACTATGTAACGATGATGCGGCCTCATATTGTGGTCTACGTGACAAATTATATCCCGATAAACGTACAATGGGATATCCTTTCGATAGACGTCTACAAGCTGATAATCTTAATGAGCTCGTTGAACAATATGGAAATATGCAAAAAATTGATGTGACCATCACATTTAAGGACGAGATAAAAGCGCGCAGTGATGAAGTGGAAATCGCATAAAGAGTTTTCTTAAACAACATATAATTATTTCGTCAAAATGTAGACAGATTTTAAGGAAAAAATAAAAATTCAGTACATAATTACTTGTGATTTAATAAAGAAAAAATTATAGTAAGGGTACAAAAAAAATATTTATTTCAATAATTTTACTATTATTTAGGTTAATTTAATTTTATTGTACATCATTTTATTTTATTTTATTTTATTTTATTTTATCTTGTTGTTTTATTTTATTTTATTTTATTTTATTTTGTTTTATTTTATTTTATATTATTTTATTTCATTTAATTTTATTTTATTTTATTTTATTTTATTTTATTTTATTTTATTTTATTTTATTTTATTTTATTTTATTTTATTTTATTTTATTTTATTTTATTTTATTTTATTTTATTTTATTTTATTTTATTTTATTTTATTTTATTTTATTTTATTTTATTTTATTTTATTTTATTTTATTTTATTTTATTTTATTTCATTTTATTTTATTTTATTTCTTTTTGTTTTACACTATTGTATTTTATTTAAACCTTTTTTTACACAATTTCAAACATTTTTGCAGCCATTTGTATATTTTAAGTTAAATTTTACAAGTAATTACAACTTTTCCAAACACCCACATCTGGCCACACAGTTTTTCGCATGTCAACAACACTTTATTTTAAAACTTATTGGAAAGTATAAATAGTGTAAAAAGTTTTATTTCTGAGTGCGGTTTTAACTTTAATCGCTTTCATATATTTAAAAATAAATATAAATATATGTATATATTATTAAGTTTATCCATAAGTTAGTGCAAATTCTTAATATATAACTCCTTTTGAGTTATGGTTTTTTCCATCTCAATTTCAATTATCAGCTGCTCCCACAACGAACTAAAATAATTTATGAATATTTCAACTCCTAACTGTCCAGTACTATACGGACTGTACTAGTTGTGTTGTTGTATTGTGGTAGAGAGGTGACAAAATGGAAATTACTTTGGTTGATCATATGGAAAATTGCTTACAAATCTTTGCCATAAATGTATGAATG
Organism: Ceratitis rosa; assembly: GCA_037013455.1. NCBI lineage: Eukaryota > Metazoa > Arthropoda > Insecta > Diptera > Tephritidae > Ceratitis > Ceratitis rosa. The sequence continues at coordinate 12,595,441 of JAWMAG010000001.1, read as the reverse complement.
ATAAATAATAACTATTAATCATATTATAAAATACGAATGTGTACTATTTGCCATGTTGTAGGTGAAAATGGTAGAATATGACTACAAATTCAAATGTACATTTAAGTTATTGTAGCCATTTTAATATATGGTATATTGTTCCAAGTATAAAAAATGTTAAGCTGATAGTTTCTTAAAGGAAAGGGTAAAATTGGTTGAGCTTAACTTCACATTTGGCAACTCTGTTAACAGCATATTTATGAAAAAATGTTTATTATAAGAGTATTTTTTGTTTCTTTCTCAGCACGCTTTTCAAAATTCTAGTGAAAAGTAGAAAAAAAAATAAATTCAAAAAAGTAGAAAAAGTGTGGCCCACTTAAGGTAAGCAAATTATCATACAAAAGTTAGAAAGTAAAAACTAAAATTAAAGCGAAAAAGAGAAGAAAAAATTAAATAGGCCAACCCTTACTAAAAGACAAATAGCAACCTTCAAAAAGGACTAACAAGTATTGGAAAAAAAGAATGAAAGTGGAAAGCGCAAAAGTAAACTGTCGCAAAAAGTTTAACAAACCCACAAATACAAAAACGTGTATGTAGTAAAAAGTATATGTAGGTATATGTATATATATTTGCCATGTAATATGTCTACATTACTTAATAACAGTAAAAGCAGCTTAGGATATTGCTTATTATAGCTACGAGGCTCGTGCTGAACTATTGACTTGCTCAACATTTTCTACATTTGCCTTTTACTCAGCACATTTTTTGCATATTTTTCGTAGCCAAATATATTTACAAAAAAAAACTCTAGAAAGATTTAGTTAGTGATAAAATTATATGTAAGGAAAATTTTCATATTACAATATATACACGCACAGAGGTAAAATGCTTAAATAAATAAATTTCTTTTTTGAAAGAGTAAATTAAAAGCAGTCGGCTCAGCTTTTGGGGTATCCAAGAAAGGATAGTGTAGAAAAAGGATTAATAAAATTTGAGACAGAATGAAAAGCTAATCTTTTGATGCTAACAGCAATAAATATATATAATATAATATAAAATTAAAAAAGAACCTGAATTTCAAATCTACATTGGTGTAAAAATAATAAATAAATATTTTTGAATTTTTAAATATTAGTTAAAAATTGTTTTAATCGTGGTTTAAAAGTAAGTTAAAATTTTCAACTATACTTAATTTAAGCAAATATATACACGTTTATATGCCTTGCTTAATGTATGTGACAACAAAAAAGTAAATGAAAAACTTTTTAAACGCTTCAATGAATTTTTAAATTACGATTTTATTGCCTAAGGGCTTGATATCTCTTCTCTTATGCATTAGGGTCAAGAAAAATATTTTTTTAAATGAAAACAACTAACAAATAAGCAAACCAAATTTAAAAAAAAAAATAATAAAAATAAAAAAGTAAAAAAAAATAATTTGATTCATTTCGGGAAGCTCGAAAGAAACACAAAAAAATCAAATTTAATGGGAAATATTTATTGGCATTTATTTTTCGAAAATTATCTTTTTCAAATATTGGCCGCGGCTTTGTCTCAGATGGTCCATTCGTTGGATCTAATTTTCGATAACTCGTTTCGCATTTCGGTTGGTAACTGACAAATGACATGCCTGATGTTTTGCACCAAGACCTGAATTGAAGCGGGATTGTCCACATAGATTTTAGTCTTTACATATCCCTACAGAAAAAGTCTGCGTGATCTGTCAAAACTAAGCTATTGAAAAAATTACCTCAACTTGGGGCACCCGTTAGTTAAGAAAAATTTAACAAAATTAAGTCTGCACAAAATTTGATTAAAATTTTTATTCTTAAAAATTTAAAGTAAAAAGAGTGAAATTAAAAAAAAAATAAAATAAATTGAAAATTAATTAATTTAATATTTAAAACAATACGAAATAAAATAGAAAAGTTAAACATTCTTTCTAGTTTGATATAATAATAAAAAAAACCAAATTAGGACAATACATTAATTCAAATAAATTTATAAAAAATTAAACTAGAAAAAGGTGTATTAAAAAAATTACAAAAAAAAATGTAAAAAAATAACAAAAAAATTAAAATTTTCTTTGTTTTAAATTTCAAAATATATTTAAAAAAAAAATTAAATTTTTAATTATAATAAAAAGTCTAAGCATCGAAAACTCTTCCGCCGTAGTGTGCAATAACGCACAAATATCATAATTTTGTTTAATCTCATGCTTTAGTCAGCACTGGAAAACTTTGTTACATACATTTAATACTCTTTTTAATTCCTTTTCTTTTATTTTACTTCATATATATGTATATATATTCATTTTTTCATTTGTCTATCTCCGTCAGTTATCTCTCAGTCGCTTTGTCATTAAAAGTTTTGTGTACTTCTGTTTACTTTTGGTTGAACTTTTCTCAGCCTTCTCCCTCTTTCTCTCCCGCTGCTTGCTTTCACTTTTAACTAAAAAATTAATGTTGGTTTTACTAAATTCTCTTCCTGCAGGCGCAAATGAAGTAACAGGAAATGAAATATAAAAGAAATTCTGAGAACTTATTCCATATATTTTTAGGAGAAAAGAACAAACTGAATTTTTAAACGTAAATTTTCTGTGAGTGCTGCTGAATTGAGATAAGTTTTTTTTCTATTTTTTTATTACTTGATTTGAAGTAAGGTGTTTAAGAATGTTGAGTTTAAATAACTTCTGATCACACTTGACTTCAGTATCTCAAGAGAAAGCTCAGCGGAGAGTTTTTTTTTTCAACAAATTAAGTGACTTATTTGACGTATTACGCCGGTTGGAACTCAAATGCTCTCATTATCCTCTCACCGCCACTTCTCATTTCTTCCACCTTAAATTTAATATTTTTAAACGAAAAAATGCTCCAGCACAGCTTCAAACGAAATTAAATTTGCTTTTCTCACTATTTGCGCTACGCAATGCGATTACAACATGTTCATGCTTATTTGAGCC
>JAWMAG010000001.1:12537500-12587500 GCA_037013455.1 Ceratitis rosa | reverse complement strand
ATACTTAAAATAACATTTCAAATATTTTAGTGAAATATTAAGTAATTAGTTTATTTTTGAATGTTTTTTGCGAAATTAATGTAATTAATATTTTTCTCCCAAAATGATTGACATGCTTGTAAATTTGAAATGAAAAATATGTGTATAAACTTTTATGTTAAATATAAAAAAATATACATTTAATTATTAAAATGTAAAGCTGGCAATTTTTCATTAATACGTTACTCATACGCTATGACAACCACAAATAAAGTTGTTTCCTAAAATAAACTTTCTTGATTCAAATATTTTTTTTTAATTCCAATGCCGATTAGCTCAGCGTTTAAACCTCGAAAAATTATTTTCCCTTTTCATCTTATTATTTGCAATCTTTCACTTTTTCCAGACAGCTCATTATTGAAAACAAGAAATATATTTACTACTACTTGTTTATTTTCATTTCAATTTCCATTTCCTATTCCACACAAATCAACTATCATGAGAAGACAAACGCTGAAAGTGGCAAAGAGAATTCAATTAGCGCCAAGGTAATGTCATGGCTGAGTGTTTATTTTCATTTTGTCTAAGTTTTTCAATTGTTTACAAATATTTGTAAATTCAAATATACGAAAATACACTAACATTGAGGCTTCAAGAAATAATACTAAATAATATTTTACATTCGAATTACATGAAAACTTCTCGTAGTAATATGAAAATTTGAGACTTGGGAAAGCAAAAACTCATTTTGGAGCCGTCAAAGGCAGACAAGAAGTATGATTAATACTTGGTTAAAAAATTTCTGAGATTTCTAATATTTGCTAAAACGTATATTCTACTCATGATTCAAAGACCTATCCCAAATGAAATCAGTAAGTTAATACAATTTGGACTAATTCTGTACTAAGCCATTTTGGAACCCTTTTTGGAACTATTTTAGGTAAAAATATTTTCCAGATAAGATACACAATCCAACTAGCCCAGAGTAGCTTATAAGTACAACAAAAGCAACATATTCCTGAAGGAGATCGCCTTGAACTAAAATTATTTTTACTCTTCGTCACAGAGTTGACTTTTTTTCAACCAAAGAAAATTTTTTTAAATTAAAGTAAAATAAATATATAAAATTTATTGTATTATATTTTAGGATAAAATATTAGTTCTAATATCTGAAAACTCATTTGTTGGGGAACTATAAGATATAGTCTTCCAATTTCGATGATTCTCAGTGCGACTTAATTTTTTGATTTATGTGTATATAACACCAGATTTCGCGCTTTCAAATTCTTTTTTGGAAATTTTTAACCTAAACATCAAACCCGAACTCTTTTTCGTTCAAACAGATGGATAGAAGACGTCTGAACCGATCAGTATAAATTTTGGTGACACTCTCTAGGTTCTCTAGGTGGTTGTATACTTTAGACCCAAAGTAATATATCATTTGATGTTAGCTTCTTTTTCTAATTTTTCTTCTTCTTCTTCTTCTCCTACTTTTTATTTTTCTTCTTCCTTTTCTTCTTTACCGGCGTAGACACGGCTTCGAACTTCTTCATAGTAGGGCAATGAAACATTTTTTTCATTGTCTTGAGGATGAGGAGTTCGTTAACTTGAAAACCTAAAATTTAGCTGCAAAGTCAGGCTCGTCTTTGAAATAAGTAAATTATTATATAATATATATATTTTTTTCCAATTCACCAGCACTGAATACAGTACACTCAAGCGCACTGAAAAAATTATTTTTATTTACTATTCTGCACTTCAGTACACCAAATGAAATCAAATAGAGCGTAAATTTTGAGAAATCAAATTAGAATTCTTTGATTTATGAACGCATAGAAATAACAAAAATTTGACGGCGTAATGCATGGGCATACAGCTCATAGCAGAAGTAAATAGTCAAAACATTCTTCAAAATTTACGACTTAAATTAATTTGATTTTTGAACTGTTGTGGCAGCAATTGCTCATGACGGCGTGGAAAAAATGAAAATTTTTACAAAACATCTTTGAATGCTTACTCTTCTTCTCCTTCCTTCCCTTCTTCTTTTTCTTCCTTCTCTGCGATTTTTGACTTATTAGTCAGATACTTTTCCACCTTACACCTCACTTTTAAGGCTTTCGCAAGGCAGCGTTTGACGGGCGTTGCAATGCAAGCTGCGCTATTCAAGTGCCTCCCCACATGCTAGTATGCAACCTTGGCATTCGGAATGTTTACATTGAAGATTTCACTTTTACAATTAGATATTTTTAATGCCCAAACGTACTTGCTTGCTTGCAAGTGAATTAAAGTAAAATTTTTTTAATTTTTTGCTTTGTGTAGAGATGATTTCCTTTTCATTTTTTTTTTTTATTTTTTTTTTTATTTTTCACCACTGACTGCTGCGCCACTTTGAAGCTTTGAAGCCCCTTTTAATGTATTTCCCATGCACATTTGTACAATATTTACTTCGATTTTGTGTAAATAATGCGCATTTTCCATTGAGAACAACGCGTGGTCTTTTTGATTTTTATTTTTAAAAAATTTTCTCTTTTCCATTTTGCCTTATTTTTTCTTTGTTGTTGCTACGCTTCATTTCAGCCCGTTTTTGCAACGAAATTTCTGTAAAATATGACCGTTAATAGTACGAAATCAATTTTGGAATTAAGTAATTTGGTTGCAAATTGAAGCAAATATCTTTAAGAGAATTTTAGATCAAGTAACAAGTTATCCATTATTTTTGCACTAAGTGGCTTTATGAAGATCATTAACATCTCATGTTCTATAAGTGAATTACGTTGGAAGTCATTAGGAAGATTATATTTTGTACTAAATAAGATAATGGGAGAAGTGTTGATCACTTAACTCAGTAGTGTGTGAGCGCATGCCAACGAAGGACACCAGCAAAGAGAATCGCAAGGAATCATCCATTGTGAGTTGCTCCCCTACTACAATCAGCATTTTAATCGTTTGAAGGAAAAAATTGCGCAGAAGCACTCAGCTTTGACCAACAGTAGGGTAGTAGAGTTTCATCAGAACAACGCCAGCATACACACATCGATAATGACTCGCTAGACGCGACAATGATAAGAGTAAATTCCAATCAAAAAGCCACATCTGCGACCGCTTTTTGCAGCAATTCCGACCATATGTCAGCAATATGGCGAATATTCTCTCCCAAGGCGTCAATCGTCTCTGGCTTATCTGTGTATCATGCGACTTCACATAATCCCAGAAACATAGTCCAGCGAGCTTAGTTGGTTGTATGGAATATAACGCCAATTTGTTGAAGTCAGGGTCAAAATCCTCCAATTCAGGTACGAAAAAATCATTAATCATGGCTCTATATTGTTCTCTAAAGAGTTCCTCGTTGACTGTAACATTATATCTGTCCTGACTTTTCGAAATCCTTTCGCAAAATCCTCCATAATGTGGATGAGAAGAGCTATAATTTTTTTTAGGGTGGAGCGCGGAATGTGTCACGAAAACCGAACCATTGTTAGAGACACCAAAAGTGAGTTACTAGAAAGATCTCAGAAGAGAGACTATTTTGCTATGGCTGTTGGAGCTCTGGTCCTTAAAAGACAATTCTTGGAGAGCAGGAGTGGTGGCCAAAAAACGGAGAGGTCGGTGATAATATAAGCGAAACAAATATTCTCCCCGAAGTTCTGAAAGGCCAGCTTAAGCTTAAATAGTCTTAGCTAGAAAGATATCGAGCCGGAAAAGAGACCTATATTATTTAATATTTAGGTGAATTACAACAGCTGCCAGGTGGCGTATTTCCCTACCTGTAGGTGGTCTTTAATTAGTGAAGCTTCAGATACTAAACATATCGTGTCTAGGTAATACTAAGATGATAATTTGAGCATGCAACCCTGAACTCCCTGCTAGTAAAAATAAATGACTCATCACTGCTGCGAAGGGTCCTGTTCATAACAGTTTCGCCCACCTTCTGTGGAATGCATAAAAAATTGATGTTGGCGTTTTAACCTTATTTTTTCGTTTCAACGACCTCAGGCGAGTTTGTATTCTCTATGGATTAAACATAATATATTCTAAAACTTGAAGCTTTCGTATTTCTTCCACTTTTGGAGAAGTTTTCTTTGATTCAAGATTTTCCGTTTGCCCAAGGGACCGGTCCCTATTCCGATGTCTGTTTCGAGAATTTAAGGGCAATTCTGCCACCAACAACTCGGGCATGAAAACCCATAATCATAATAGTCAACTCATAAGTCGCTTATAGTTTGCAAACAACTTAAAGCTCTTCAACATTTTTAAATATATTTATGAGAAAAAAATATTATTGGACTGAAAAAATTCGGTAGCATCTGTTGACAAGACTAAGAGTTTGCGTTGGATTTCAAGGCTGACATTATTATTGGTTTTAGTGCTGGTCCCTGGATATGCGATATTATCTATGATCTCTTTGTTGTTGCTATTCGAAGTTCGTCATAGTTGAACAATGGAACGTCTTTGTGATCATTACCGATCGTGGAATCGGAGTCACTATCTCCGGGTGATAGGTAGTTGGTTCCCACATAGCTTAACTAATATAAATATTATATTAGCTTATGGTAAATTCGCAAATTCGTTGTTAACCAAGGCTCATTAATATTTTCAAAAAAGATTGAAAAATGGTTCAAAAGTCAGTTCTTTATTGGTAATTAGTCAAATCGGAGTTATCGAATCGGCTCTACAAAGCCAGCAAGTAAAGCAAGAAACCACAAAGAAATAATCTCTTTACATATCACTTTTCCAATCTACCATTTTACTCACTTCTCTTCACTTTAGTCGGCAATCTCTTTCATTCATTCTCCATGCCAAACGGCCTTAGTGCCTTACTGCCTGATTGTTGACTGAGCGACAAACTTACAGACCGACAAACTGAAGCATTACATAAGTAATTTTCCAGCTTTTATTTCAACTATTTCGCTAACGAATGGAGAAACTCAATTTTCAGGCGCATTAACATAAATAAAGCATAATTGCGAACAATTAGCATTTCAAAGAGAATATATCCTCATCGATTTTCGAACTCAATAACAACCAACCAACACTAGCAAACATACGCAAACAACTACCTACAAACACACACTAACAATAATGATTTTCGTTAGCTCAGCGACTCGCCTACTCAACAGCAAGTCAGCAGCAAGTCAGTGCATTTCAGCAGCTTCTCTTGATCCTTCTATTGTTGGGTGAATTGCAAAGGTAGTATTTGTCCTACTTAGCACTGAATTCCTCTATTCAATATAATTCTACTAGTCTAGTTTGGTATTACCAATTTAATTCGATGACCTCTCATTCACTCTGCTGTAATTCTGCTTCTTCCTTGCTTTTGTATTCATACACACACACACATCGAGTGGAATTTCGTGCAATTACTTTCAATATTGGAAATAATAATGCATAGCATTAATTTTTGTAGTAAAATTTCTATGAAAGCACACTCATGCATACCATACATATAGCGGTTTATTTGCACAAATCGACTGGGTTGAGGAGAGAAATGTCCAATATTGAATTTTAAGTTAAGACAAAGCTATTTTGCATAATGGTCGCATTGGCTGACGTTGCACACAGCTGTGGATATACTAAGATATGCAATCATAACTTTTTATTTTATTTCAATTTGCGGTCAATGTCATAAATTTTGTATAGTACTAGTTGGGGTGAAGAGTAACATCCATGACCGCCAGAATGCGCTGCTACTGCAAAAAAGGTTATAGTGCCTTGTAGCACGTTCATATTAGGTAAAGTAAAAATTTCGTTCGGTTTTTATCTAAGAGATGGCGTTATTGTCCATAGTACTAGTGTTACGTGTCGCATGCATGTCTTACTATACGGCACTGTTAACGTGTTTATTCGCGCTAAAAGTTTGTCTTTGACAGTTTTTCACTTGATTGACTGCAGTACATTGTGAGCGCTCGTCAAAGATGGACACCAGCAAAGCGAAAATTCGCGATATTTTACAATTTTTCTTCGATCAAGGCGAAAAAGCAGCCAAAGCGGCTGAAAAAATTAATTTACTTTATGGGCCTGATACTGTAAACGAACGTGTAGCACAAAAGTGGTTTGCTAGGTTCCGTTCCGGAAATTTCGATGTCAAAGATGCACCACGTGTCAGGAGTCCTGTCGTCGAAAATTGTGATAAAAATCATGAAAATAGTGGAAACAGGCCGTCACGTGAGCACTTATTTAATTGCTTAGGAACTAAAGATAAGCCAGAAAACTGTTTGGAACCATTTGCATAAAAAAAAACCGAACGAAATGTTTAGTTTACCTAATATTTAGGCAAATATGTCAAATTTCCGTGCGATACTGCTAAAAATCAATGATTTAGGGTTCCAATTACTTCCGCATCCACCGTATTCACCCGATTTGGCTCACTCAGACTAATATCTCTTTCCAAACCTCAAAAGATTGCTCATCAATAAAAAAAAATTCAGCTCACGTGAGGAAATCATCGAAGCCGCGGTGGAGTATTTGGCAGACATTCCGGAAAATTACTTTTCTGACGGGATCAAGAAGTTGGAAAATCGCTGGAATAAGTGTATCGAGCCAAAAGGAGATTACATTGAATACAATAAAAAAACAGTTTAAACATTTTTTCATTCCCAAGGAGGTTACTTTTCGTGTTCTTGAGACCCTTGTTGACAGTAAAAGTCTAGCCGTTGTCGTTTCCAATGAAGTAAGGTCCAAACACACCTCCAGACAAAAGAGCGTACAAGACAGTGAGTTTTTTTTTTGCCCTCTCTCTTTGGCCTCTCTCTCTTTTTGCCTCTCTTTAGTTGTTTGAGGATACTCGGACCCCAAAATGCGAAATTGTTTGCTTATTCGCGACTGCCCCTAGTGATATCTTTTGTTAATGAATTTTTGGATCTTGATGAGTTCTTTGATGTGGAGTTTTTCTAAAGCTTATTCTAACCTTGCTTTTTACAGTGGTAAAAATGATTTCATAAGATTTTATATAATTCTTCGGTTCGTTCAAAGCTGGAATCAAATTTATTCTACGCATTCTTGTAGACTTTAAACCCTTCAACGTATGTAGGTTTATTCGTTTTGCTCTTGCTGCGCTTAATTTCTCTGATCCCCTGCCTTTTTATACTTCCCGATGTATGCTAATAAATCTCAAATCTCATGCTCTTCGATGATCTATTCAGTCATTACTATTTATTTATGACATCATGAATGGCTTAGTGGACTGCCCCAAGCAATCAGCTCTAATCTTCCTCATAGAACTTTGCGCTAGAAGTCCGAGATTTCATATTAATAAATAAATATGAATTAAATTGAATTGAAAAACGTGGCTCGACTCTGTAGAAAATTTCGTTCGAAAAGTCCCTATCTACTGCTTGTTGCTCAAGAACCCAATAGACGTGTGATTCAGTTGTTGAATCATCTGGATTTAATATGGATGTAGGAGTAAGTACCAGCTGTCAACAAATAGACACATTCATGTTTTCGGGTAGACTTTCACTTACAGTGCCTATATTTGAGGTGGAACGAGCAAACCGATGATGAAGAGGCCTTACAAGATCTGTAACCGATGCGATCTCTTCAAGTTTCTATCAAATTTTACCAACTCATTGAGTAATTGGACGATTTTGAGTAGCATAAGCTCCTCTTATAAGACGGAACGTTTGAATCATTCTATATTTGAGAAACCATAAATTGGATATCCCTGTGTATAACACGAAAATTAGGCATGGGTCATGGGTCATGCCACATAAGCGTGTGTGTTCACCTACACATGTCTTCTGAAGACTGTTAAAAGATAATTATTATAAGCTTGAGATTGCACGGGAATCTCGCGTAGTAAACGGACCACCTTTCTACAAAGGAGTCTCATTTTCAGCTGCTCAGATCTACACTAGAATGTTCACTGGGTTCTAATCTGTTAATCAAACAAATTTAGGCTCTATATAGTACAAGTTTTTCTGGAGTCTTATTTAAACAAATACCGATTTTTTAAGCTTTCAAAAAGCCTGATAGACCAGCTTTTTTTAAGATAAGATACTCCGAGCTGTAGGAAGCGAATTGGAACATCAATAGCTTTGATAAATAAGCTAACACTAGGAGCTTTGTGAAAGCAGCCCTGAGTGTGAGCTCATATCCATTGATTGACCTCCATTAAAAATTGCAGCTCAACCCAAAAGGCGTTCTACTTGTGAGGAAAATATCATCTGACACATTTCAAATTAGATGAGCGGTTCGGCTGGAACACATTTAAGCGCCGAATTTTATTCATCTGCAATCTGAGACTATTAAATATGGCCGGACTATTAGATTAATCATTTTGAATGATGAGTACGTTACATAAGAACTATCGGCTAAGATAAAAGAGTTCTTAATATCATACCCATGGGAGATCTGCAAAACGCAGATTTGATATGCGTAAGAGACAGAGTCAGAGCTCTGGATATATAATGCTCATCTAAACTTCATAAGGGTAGAATGATACCACCACGGTGGGATCTAAAAAACTTAAGAAAGGTAAAAAAACTCACTCTGAAAGCGATGTAGGCTAGGGAAAGTACTTTCAAGTATCCCTCGCTGGAAATCCTGCATTACCCACTTTTCTGATGCCAACACAAGCAGTTAATCGGCTCCAATAGGAAGAAAAGCAGCACTGATAATGAAGATCTTTTAACAGAAAGCAAGCTAAGATGAGCTATTAGTACGTTTAAGCCATAAAGAAGCCCAGAACCATACAAAATGTTCCCATCTAACTAAACTAACTACTAACTAGTTACTAACTAACTAGATTCCCAAATATGGAAGGATAGATTCTCAGTAAACCTGAGGACTTCATACCTCCGACCAGTAAGCTATAAATCACTTCTACTTACAGTAGCAGAGCGATTGATAGAGGTTTAGGTCCATTGCCTTATGATCACAAAATTTCGAAAAACCAACACGCCCATATGAAAGCTAAGTCAACGGAGACAGCTATCGGTTGAATAATACAGCAGGTTTGCAGTGCCGTAAGGAACTCCGTTGGGTTTTTTGAGAGTGTTAGACTAATGTTCTTGCTGGATAAGACTTGCCAATTGGTAAAACTTTAGACAAACCCAAATAAGGAAAATCGAGAAGAAGATATTAGCTTAAAAGCTTTTCGCTAAAAGTTTCTGTAATACTTAAGTGCGTTTGGTCTCTCGTCAGAGTACAATCATACCTGATGAGTAACACTTCGCCTAGTTAAATATTCAGGCATTCAAAGAGATTTTCAGATATTAATCTCATCAATTCTTAAATATATCTGGTTTGGTAATATTTTTTAAGTAAGCTTTATATTTTTGCACCGATTGAGTCTTCAATTTATTTAATAAAAGCTATATTACATATTCTTACTCACATTTTCTCTCTCTCCCACAGATGGGTTAACTAGTAACGTACTCCTGCTGACTGCTGTGAGCCACGTTGCTATGCCAATATTTCCACTATAGCTAAACGCCGTTCAAATATTTTAAATTCTATAAAGAGTACAAAGAGAAATATAAACACATACATTAGTATACATATTTATAAACAAACAGTTAAAATTAGTTAAGCGCATTTTCTCATTTAGAAAATTAAAGTTAATATTTGTAAAAGGCATTTAAGCAAATGTATGTGTATAAAATGGTGTAGATGTACTAAGGTGTGAAAATATTTATATATGAAAGATTAAATGGTATATAAAATAAATGTAGCAAATTATTTGTATTTAAAGAAGTATAAAATTGTTGTATTATTTTTTTTTAATTCTTAAATATATTTTTAATTAAATTTTAAACTTTTAAATTTCAATTCCTTTTTTATTGTGATTTTAATTTTTTTTTTAATTTTAATTTTAATTTTAATTTTAATTTTAATTTTAATTTTAATTTTACTTTTAATTTTAATTTTAATTTTAATTTTAATTTTAATTTTAATTTTAATTTTAATTTTAATTTTAATTTTAATTTTAATTTTAATTTTAATTTTAATTTTAATTTTAATTTTAATTTTAATTTTAATTTTAATTTTAATTTTAATTTTAATTTTAATTTTAATTTTAATTTTAATTTTAATTTTAATTTTAATTTTAATTTTAATTTTAATTTTAATTTTAATTTTAATTTTAATTTTAATTTTAATTTTAATTTTAATTTTAATTTTAATTTTAATTTTAATTTTAATTTTAATTTTAATTTTAATTTTAATTTTAATTTTAATTTTAATTTTAATTTTAATTTTAATTTTAATTTTAATTTTAATTTTAATTTTAATTTTAATTTTAATTTTAATTTTAATTTTAATTTTAATTTTAATTTTAATTTTAATTTTAATATTAATTTTTTATTTTAATTTTAATTTTAATTTTAATTTTAATTTTAATTTTAATTTTAATTTTAATTTTAATTTTAATTTTAATTTTAATTTTAATTTTAATTTTAATTTTAATTTTAATTTTAATTTTAATTTTAATTTTAATTTTAATTTTAATTTTAATTTTAATTTTAATTTTAATTTTAATTTTAATTTTAATTTTAATTTTAATTTTAATTTTAATTTTAATTTTAATTTTAATTTTAATTTTAATTTTAATTTTAATTTTAATTTTAATTTTAATTTTAATTTTAATTTTAATTTTAATTTTAATTTTAATTTTAATTTTAATTTTAATTTTAATTTTAATTTTAATTTTAATTTTAATTTTAATTTTAATTTTAATTTTAATTTTAATTTTAATTTTAATTTTAATTTTAATTTTAATTTTAATTTTAATTTTAATTTTAATTTTAATTTTAATTTTAATTTTAATTTTAATTTTAATTTTAATTTTAATTTTAATTTTAATTTTAATTTTAATTTTAATTTTAATTTTAATTTTAATTTTAATTTTAATTTTAATTTTAATTTTAATTTTAATTTTAATTTTAATTTTAATTTTAATTTTAATTTTAATTTTAATTTTAATTTTAATTTTAATTTTAATTTTAATTTTAATTTTAATTTTAATTTTAATTTTAATTTTAATTTTAATTTTAATTTTAATTTTAATTTTAATTTTAATTTTAATTTTAATTTTAATTTTAATTTTAATTTTTATTTTAATTTTAATTTTAATTTTAATTTTAATTTTAATTTTAATTTTAATTTTAATTTTAATTTTAATTTTAATTTTAATTTTAATTTTAATTTTAATTTTAATTTTAATTTTAATTTTAATTTTAATTTTAATTTTAATTTTAATTTTAATTTTAATTTTAATTTTAATTTTAATTTTAATTTTAATTTTAATTTTAATTTTAATCTTAATTTTAATTTTAATTTTAATTTTAATTTTAATTTTAATTTTAATTTTAATTTTAATTTTAATTTTAATTTTAATTTTAATTTTAATTTTAATTTTAATTTTAATTTTAATTTTAATTTTAATTTTAATTTTAATTTTAATTTTAATTTTAATTTTAATTTTAATTTTAATTTTAATTTTAATTTTAATTTTAATTTTAATTTTAATTTTAATTTTAATTTTAATTTTAATTTTAATTTTAATTTTAATTTTAATTTTAATTTTATTATTTTAGTGGTAATTTTAAGTTTAATTAATTTTAATTTAATTTTTTTATGTGTATTTGGAGTCGCCCCTAATGCTTACGGCGCTGCCAAAACGAAAATAAACAAACACGTTTGTAACAATTTCGTTAAAAGGGGTCGAGTATCTGGCATGTGCGTGTATATGTTATTTTAGCTGCGACTATATACAAACGTAAATATAGACTTCGCAATATTTAAAGGTAAGTACTCATGTAAATATACATACATGCGAGTATATACACATATAAATATATTTGAGTTTAAATGAAAATTGAAAAGTGAAAATTTGGTGCGAGAAATTTCATTAGCTAACTGTAGTAAACACAAACTCAATGCCGTTGCTCGTTGCAGTAATGCTTGAATGCACACTCATGCACACTTAGGCACCCACACACCCACAGCACATAAATTGCAATAACATAAATTACCATTGCATACCGCCAGGTAGCAATCAGGTAGGCAGTCTAGCAGTGAAGCGTGGAGTGTGTGCCACCTGCTGTTAAAAGTGGGTTTGCGTGTGAGAAAGGAGTATGAGAAAAAGTTAATGCTTAACAAAAATGCAACCGTGTGAATATAATTTCATACTCGTGTACCCCCTTCCAGTGGTGGGTTCATGTGGCTTTGAGTTTCTGTTTCTAACGATTTTCTCATGCTTACTATACTTACTCGTACAACTACTACAACAACAATAAAACCATTTTGAAAAATTTCCAGTGACCCATTTGAATGCTATTAAGACTCGCTTACACTAACTCGTATGTTGTTTTTTTTTTAATTTTTTTTTTCCTTTTTTTCCACATTTTTCTATTATTTCTCTTCTACCTTTTCTGGGTGTTAAGTTCTCAACACTTTTACGTCTCATTCAATCACAGAGCAAATCTCATGAAAAATGCAAATGACACCTGCTGCTCGCCTGATTACCTCGACACCCCTTTCGCACGCTCGTCCCCTTGTGAGGCTCGAAGCGGTGCATGGGTTTGTGTGTGGCGTGTGGGGTTGTGTTTTGGTTTGTTTGTTTTTTGTTTTCGTTTATTTTTTTTTTTTAATTTGTAACTGTTTAGACGTTTTCAAGAGTACACAAGCTATGCAAATCAGTCATACAACAACTCATGTAGGTATATATGAGTATGTATGTATACATGTTGTCTCTAACAGTTCTAAATGACAATTTACTCACATTTTATGCTCAATTTATTAGATTACAGATGAGTTTAGTGACAAACAGGAAAGGAATACTTAAGTGGCGTAAATCAAGCTCTTGGCTGTGGGGAGGATACTGAATTAATCAGTATATATACATATGTAGATTTGTTTACATCAAACTGCATGGACTTTCAGCTGTACAGAAATTGATTGGTAAAGGCAAGGATTAATAAATAATCGAATCAAGTGGACTCTTTAAAAGAGAATGAAGTGATTTTCTTAAAACAGAAAATACGAATGTCCTTTTATGCTGAAAACTGAAATTAAAACATTTATACTACACAGAGATCAGAGCAATCATCTCGAACAAAAGTATTTTTTTTTTCCAAGCTCGACAATCACATTTCGGCAAATAATTTTTATTACTTTTAAGCCCTAAACTGAACAGTTGCTATTCGTGATTGCCACTGCTAGACACCTGCCAGTCGATACATGTCATTTATTTTTATGAATATTACCTAATTTCCCTTTAATTTTATCTTCTTTGAGCCAAATCTCAGACACATTGAACTGACATTTCGCATGAGATGGACGGTGAATATGTAAAACGTTTCATATGACGGAATAAAAACATGGCATTGAAAAATTTGTGAATATTATATTATGTATAAGTATGTATGTAATACAGACAATAAGGCTAACTTGTTGATATTTTTGGTGAATGCGAAACAAGTGATAACAAGAAACATACTCGTATGCACGTTAAAAAGAGATAATAATTTTTCTTAGTTTCAAGGCTTAGCTTGGTGTGTTTTCCATATTTTTAGCTTTAACGTTTACAAAATATAAAAAAAAAAATAGTAAAATAAATTTTAAGGATTTTTTTATTTTTTTTTATTTTCAAAAATACTCCACTAAGTCTGTAGAGGAATACTAAAGGTATATTTTTTTATTTTTAAATCTTTTTCTTCCATTTTAATATTTAATACTCTGCGTATTAATATTTTTTACACAAGGTTATCTATTTTGTTGTTTCAAAAATTAAGATATTGTTTTTTTTCATGAAATTTCTCTGTAATTATGAAGTGTGAACCTTCGAAATATATGTGAAATACTACTTCATTCAAATTACTACCTCGCGAATTTTTGCAAACTTCGATCCATTTGAGGTAATTTTCGACCACTTTTTGACACATAATTGGCGGTGTTTCAGTCATAACTTGAAGAATGTTGGTTTTATAGCGAAATGCCTAACTTAGTATATTTACTTGGCAATTTGCTATTTATTTTTATCTCTCGTTTTAAAAATTACTTCTGATTTTTATTTTTATTTATATTTTACTTCAAAGTTGTGCCAAATATTTTAAATTTATTTTTAACCAGCGTAAAGTAACAAAATTAAAATACCTACACACTTAGAAAGATACACCTTTCGCACACATGTGCGTTTTGCACAAAATCCGCATATAGAAATAGTACACATATGTGGCAAATGTTTGCTGTGACATTAGCTACTCAAAAGAAGCAACAACAATGTCGGGAAATGTAGAAAATAACAAGAAGAAAAATAAACTTTTTGTTAAGTGCAAACATCTGGCAGAAATTACGTTCTTGCACGAGCTAATGTTGTGGAGAAAATTAAGTCAAAAGTTTATTTTTTGAAATTTTGAAAACTATGGAAAATATATGTAAACTAAAGTGTGTATTTAAAAATATAAATATGTATAAAACTTATTAGAAGTAATTTCTGGATTTTCACCTTTAGGTGTTGCTATCTGGCAACTGACAACTTTGTCGTAAAGTTTGACATTTTTGATGTATGTATAACATACTCAGAACGTTTTGACATATGAGCGCTATTTGTATTGTTTCTAGTAAAAAATCTATTTGATGAGTTATCCTCCGTATAGTCCTGACTTGGCACCGAATAGATTCTTTTTATGCCCGTACATAAAAAATAAACTTAGAGGTGAACCTTTTTCGAGACCCGAAAAAGCGGTTGGTGGATTAAGAATGCATGTTTCAGAGATATCTCAATCACAGGTGGAAAAAAAAGCTTCGGCTATTGGTTCAAACGCATGCAAAAGTATATATGTAGATCTTCATGGAGAATATTTTGGAAAAGAATAAAGCTTTTTTCGATTATTAATATTTTTTTTTGCTCTATGTTAAAATCCGAAAGTTTTCAAACTACGAAACTTCATCATAATTGCAGAGTTGTTCGAAAAAAGACAAATTACAATGAGGAAAAATTTAATCCCGTTGGTATCACAATGGGACTCCTAAAAGTCTAAGAGCGTCATACGACAATCACTAAACCCAGCTTACCTTACTACAAAAATTATTATTGCCCCATATTACAAGCTGCTTAATAATTTATTTAAAAATATTATATACCAAACAATCACTAGAAGATAGGCTGCTCTCACGGCACTATACAGTAACAATTAATCGGTAGCCCCGCAGACACTTTGGTCCTAAAGCAACACCTTAATAACCTACAAGAAAGTTCATGCATAATGTGGACTAGATGTGTTTACGCGAGAAGTACCTACTGGCATGGAGGAGTGTTATCACCGCTGCGAGGTGCGCCATTTTGTTGGTAATAAAAGTTTGTAGACCTTTTTCAAGCAT
Source organism: Ceratitis rosa (assembly GCA_037013455.1). Taxonomy (NCBI): domain Eukaryota; kingdom Metazoa; phylum Arthropoda; class Insecta; order Diptera; family Tephritidae; genus Ceratitis; species Ceratitis rosa. Next base: position 12,572,200 of record JAWMAG010000001.1, on the reverse strand, counting down.
TTGTGGACACATAAGGTGCGCCAATATCCAACGATAACGTGCGCTGTCGACGGCCTCTCCCGGTTTCTTTGAAAAAAAAATGGTCCGAACATGGGTTTTGAGCACACTCCGGCCCAAACAGTGACTTTTCGACCGCACAGTGGTATTTCTTGAATGACGTGTGGGCTTTCTGTTTCCTAAATTCGATAGTTTTGTTTATTTACTCCGCCGGAGAGGGTGAAATGAGCTTCATTCGTCATCAAAAAGTTAAAAAATTGGGAAAGTTCAAATACCAGTATGGGAACCAGTGCATATGGCTATCGAAGGTAGACAGATAGTCGATAAACTAATTAAAAAGGGAGTAGTACTCTCTGAATAATATAGACCAATATATTTAGCAGTGCCATTCATGAAACAAAGGATGCTATATTAACAAGCCTAAAAGCCTTGGGAATGAAAAGCAGGCTGCAAAATAGCGAAAATGTGCGCAAAACTTGACGCAAAGAATACCAGATTTTTAAGAATTTAGACTCCAAGCTTTCATTAGAATTGCTTGCTATTCTAAGCTATGAGATTTTTTACCAAGCCCAGCTGTAAAAAAGAGCTATAAAATGCATTTTAAATTCATATTTTCCCGTCATTGAGTCCCAAAATGTTAAAAAGTAAATAAAAATTGAAAAACTCTATAAATAATAAATTAATCCACAAATAACAAAAATGGCATAAGAAACTACGAAAAACAAGCACAACAAGTTTTCCCTAACGCCCCTTTGATGTATACAGCTACAAAGTATGTTTTGATATGTAAGCGAAAACAAAACTCAAAAAATCTGCTACATAATCCTAATTATTTAATCACTATAAATTACAGTAGATTTTCGTAGAGAAAATAAAAAAAAAAAGAAAAAATGAAATAAAAACTTTTATTTCTCATTAACTTTAATTTCATTGACTTTTGCAAAAATTCTAGCAATATTCACCCATCCAGCTGTCTAGCTAGCGCGTAGCGTGTCAATATCATTTGCTGTCAATTAGCTAAAACGCATGTTACTCATACGACTCGGTGGTCGCTTTGGCGCACAACGCGCGCAACAATTTCGCTAATTGAATTTTCGCTAGAGCAACACTTTAGCGATTTGCCAATTTTCTTTTCGCATATACACTATACATACATACATTTATACACTAAATACTTTACTTTCTTTTCTCTACAATTCAAACCAAACACTTTACTTACGCGTTTTCGTTGTGGTGTGTGGGAGATCAAGCGCTCGGTTAATGAGAGTGAAAGTTTGCTTTCTCGTGGATTGACGCAAAAAGCCAAGAAAGTAATAAGACAAGTTAAGTGTAGACCACAAAACATGAAACTGTAGTAAAGTGAAGAAATTGCGAAATGAAGTGCTTACAAATGCAATAAAAGGGATTTTATACGTATGAGTTGTAGCTGAGTAATAAAAGATAAAGGAGCGCAATGAGATTTTAATGAAATTTCGTAGACAAAAAAATTAGATTTTTGCTAATTTCTTATTTTTTTATTTATTTATTTATTTATTTTTTTTTTTTTTGGCAAAAACTGGGCGTTTTTGGGTGAATTCAGAGACGAGTTGTGTATTTGGCCGCAGACAAGCAGCTCATAATGGATGATTCTTTGCTCATCCTAACAAATACACGTATATAGCAAAATCTTCCTGTACAAAAAACCTGCTTAGAGACCATTTATGCCGGCTCACTGTCCTACGACCACAATCGCTTTACTTTGCCGTTGTTGAAAGTGATACACTTTTCATCAGCGCAGTCACCATCATTTCTTCCAATATCTTTTTCATTAGAAAAAATCAACTTTCTAACGCCATCTTGCACTTATAGCACGCGAGGTACGGCTCACTTAAGCCTCATATTGCAAAAAATAATGGATGACTTGTTACTTGACCTATTATTTTCCTTTATTACTTTAAATTAAAATTTAGTTACTTTTTTATTTATACGCTTCGTTACACACAAACAAATTGAATTCTAACCTTTTTTCGACGCCAAACAGTTGCAACAATACATTTTACGGTTAATTTCACAGTAGCAACAAAAACAGACTTTATACCCATTTAATAAATTTTAAACAAGTTTTGACATTTTGCAAACACTTTTGCGAGGAAAAAAATTTGAGCTAACCTTTTTTCGACAAACACGTGGGTAAACAAAAGTATTTATTTATTTGTCTTACACTTTACACATATAAATATATACATACACAAATTTGTGATAAACATCTGCATGGATTTTCATATGTATGTGTTTTTGTTTCTGAATTTTCCAGCTGCCGATTATCAATTTTATTAGCAGCAAAGCAAAAAAAAAATTACGCATATTAGCCACTAACGGTTAACCGCTATCAAACTGTCAGAAATATGAAAAAAAATCACTTATACCTTTTGGACTATAAACAAATTGCAAAAGACACGTTGACAGAACATTAAACAGCAGGAAGTTAAAAAATTGCCTCTGGTGATATGTTTCAGCAATTGTGAAATGCGTTGAAAAGGAAAAAGTGGCGATTTTTATTTAGTTTAAGCTGAATTTAAACAGCGGTTGGCCAGTGCGTATGAGTAATGTACTTAACTGGTATTTAAAGGACGATTTTAAACTATTTTTACAGCAAAAGAAAAACCTTTTTTGTCGTTTCATAATTTGACAGATAGAAACTAAAAAAAGCAGGCTTTCCACAAGAGATTTCATAGAAAAAAATATCATAATGACACAGCCTGTGTTGTGTACGCTGAATTTATCTGACTTTGTTCGTGAAAAAACATGAATAAAATTGTAAAATGGAATGACGATTTTAGTATTGTAAACGATTTGCATAAAAAAATAAATGTTGATACTTACAAGTTAATTTTTTTTTTTAAATAAAAAAAATTTAAATTATAAACAACTACCAAAAACTGGCCACACTGCGGCTTTCTGTCCAATTTCTATTTTAATGGATATTACACGATAAAATAAATCCTAATTAAGCAACTCCTAAGTCAATATAAAAGTTAAGCTCTCTATTAAATTACTGATTTAACTACTTATTTGTATGTGTAGATCACTATTTCCTTGTACAAAATCTTTCATGAAAAAATCAATATGAATGCCTCGAGGTAAGCCAAATGCAACATTCCGATCTATGGTTACTCACCCTCACCATAAAAAGGATTCTTTCTAATAGGTCAGTCCCTGTTCCATTTTTCGAATATTTCTTCGTACAGGCCTTTCCAGGAACCATAGAAACAATTGCCAAAGTCAAGTCTATCGATTGGTAACTTTAGGAATTTACCAGATATTTGTAAACTGACGTTATATTTTTAAGATATACCATATAAAATAGATGTCTTCTAAAGATGCAGTTTGTTATTTACCAAAAAAAAACGAATAAAATTATTTAATTTTGCAAAAATATGTTCATTATGAAAAAAACATTTTTTACATCTATTTTTATTTATTTATTCATTTATTTATTTATTTATTTCTTTTATTTATTTACTTATGTATTTATTTATTTATTTATTTATTTATTTTTTTATTTATTAATTTATTTATTTATTTATTTATTTATTTATTTTTTATTTATTAATTTATTTATTTATTTATTTATTTCTTTCTTTATTTATTTATTTATTTATTTATTTATTTATTTATTCGTTTATTTATTTATTTATTTTTTTTTTTTTATTTATTCATTCATTTATTTATTTATTTATTTATTTATTTATTTATTTATTTATTTATTTATTTATTTATTCGTTTATGTATTTATTTATTTATATATTTATATACTTATTAATTAATTTATTTATTTATTTATTCATTTATTTATTCATTTATTTACTTATTTATTTATTTACTTACTTATTTATTTATTTATTCATTTATTTATTTACTTATTTACTTATTTATTTATTTGTTTATTTATTTATTTATTTATTTATTTATTTATTTTTGATTTAATGAGAATTTGAACTGCGGTTGGTCGGGACGTATAAGTAACAATTTGGGAAAAATTTATTATTAAAAAATACTGTTGCTAAATATATAGTTTTTAGTACGAAAATTCAAATAGAGAAATTAAATTTATATTACATGTACCCAAAAATAAATAGCTCTTTTTTTCATTTAGATTTTGGTTGTTAAAAAAACGTATTCATTAATTTAAAATTATGTAAAGTGAAATTCAAATGAAAGAAGCTCACAAATGTCTGGTATTTATAGAATAACAGTCAAACGTGTATAATTGAAATAAAATTTTTGAAATAGAAATTGTTACAAAATCGTCTTTTTTCATATAAATTTATATAAATTTTTATAAATTAAAAATTAATTTAAAATATAGAAAAAATGTTTAAGTCACTGTTATTTTAGTTATTGAAAAAAATGCAAAGGTTGGAGCAAACAAATTTGAAAATTCGAAAAATATAGCCCACTCGGAAGATCATTAATGGCAATTTCGGAGTTTCTCAAATGGTTGTTCTCCCGGGGTTAATTTATTCTTTAATTCTATATGTAAAGATCTTTCGCATATCTCGAAAGGTTATCGACAGTCTGAAATTTTTACACAACAACACTACCTGCCATTCCTCGATCCACACCAATGGACGAGGTCAATTCTTGCCTAAAATACTCAGCATTGTGGCAAACTAGATAACCTTTTTATGGTAAACGAAAAAAGGTGTGTACCTACGGTTATTGATTAAATAAAATTATTATGAAAAGATATACAAATTTTCCTATTTTCATACGCTCATTGAATATGTGCCACTTCGAAGCGTTGCAGCTATTTTGTTATGAAGAAAAGATATATATATTTAAAACAATATTTTTTTCGTTGAAGTATTTTTTTTTATATATAATATATTTTTGGCTTATTTCGCGATTTCAATGCATCATATGTCACAAAAATATTTTTTTTTACTATCAAATTAACTTGACTGATAGCGGCGGCCAACAGCTGCTACAGGCACGCTCAAAATAGCATTTGCCCACACAAAAAGTAATACTTTAGCATAAATTTAAATTTATTTATGAACATCAATCAAACAATACATTTTTATCATATTTATTACCAAATTGGCTTTTGCTAATCACACTTAAGCACACACGCATTAAGCTCATTATTAACTCACTGACATATTGAGTGAAATATTTATTTTATTTTAAAATTTTATTTTTATTTTTGTTTTTAATTTTTGGAAAAACATCTCAAAGCAATTAAGTGAAATTTTAATGATGATGAAAATCGATGAACGGAATGAAAATCCAACGTTGTTTTAATTTTATAGCAAATATCCGTTCGACGCAGATGCGCTACTGGACAAACAAAAAGATATAAAAATGTTTATGCATACATATATATAGCAATAAAATATGTCAAAGTGAAATAAATGCATTGGAGAATTGACAAAATAATAATAAAATTGAAATGGCAAATTATTTGCATATACATATGTACATAAGTATGTAGTAAAAAGAATTAATTTCCGCAATTGGACATGGCGCACTCGCTGGAAATTTGTAGTTCATGTAAACAGGAAAATATAAACATTCATTTATTTATTACAAAGCTTTTCGTTGTATGTATGCATGTATGTATATATAATGCCCATTATTTTTTGTTTATAAATATATATATTTTTTTTTTAATTAATATTTGAAAATGGGTGATGATTTTTTGGCAATTTTTCCTCCAAAAAATTGCTTTAAAAAATTTAAAAAGTAGGACGTCAATTTAAAATGGAAATATTATAATAATTGCAAAACAAATTCTAACACCGCCAAAGTTTTAGCAGACTATATATGTACGTGTATGTATGTATGTCTACTCAGCAGCAAGTTCTCAATGAATGACTATTCAAAAATTATGCGAAAATTCCCAAAACGAATGTATGTAGATCAAGCACATTTTGTATATATGTACATACTATAATATACTTATGTTTACACACTCATAAATAAATATTTGCTAAAAAATAAGTTCAACTTTATTTTTGTTTATTTTTATAAAAATTTCCTTTATTGCAAAAATTGATGGCGCTAAGGCCAAGCGATGACGTATTTATATATACAGCAAGAGCAGGCAAGCAATACAAAAACAATAACACAAATTCTCTCCATTTAAGTAGCAACAAAAGCATGTCAGAATACTATATATAAATGATTATAAAAAAAACTTAAAAAAAATAAATAAAAAATGTTAAAGAGAAACAAAACTTAGTACACATGACCGAACGTATACACATAAATTTTCCTTAACTATTTTGTTTTTAATATAAACACATTTTACCAAAAATAAAAAATTAAACAATAAAAAATAGCCATGTGATGACCGACTAATGCAACAGAATGCTATAGTGAAACGATGACGTCATCAGCGCTATTGAAAGCGAGCAGCAAAAAGAAGTAAATAAAATAAAGAAAAAACTGTAGTAGGAAAAAAATTAATAAAAATTGTAAACATTTATGTACATAGCGAAACAATAAAAATAAAGAAATAATTTATATGCAAGTATATATGTATGTGTTTAGTATGCAAATGTAAAAAGCGCACATTAGTTTGTTTATAATGATTATTTTTTGTTGTTTGTTTTTAGAGGGTTGTCCATTTTGCGATTTCGAAAATAAGCGTAAACAAAATGTAGTTAAAATAATTTTTTTAATGAAATTCTTTTCATATTATTTATAAAGCTTGAACCTTGACATTAGATGAGAAATCTTACTTCATTCAAATGAGCCCCTCGCAAATGATGGCAAACTTCGATCGGTTTGAAGTAATTTTCGACCATTTTTTGGTACATATTAGGCGGTATCTCAGCCATATACCTAAAGGCTTTGTATTCACGATGTGCAAAGTGTTTTTCACTTGAGGTAGACTATATTGAAAATCAAAAAGCATGAGTTGTTTCATTTCATACTTTTTCGGCCGCGAACTTATCAGCCGCCTATCGTATTTGTATATATACCTCATTGTATTCATAAACATATTTCACTATTATTTTCGGGGTTTTAAATTTTTATTTTTATTTTTTTTTTTTTTTGGTTATGACTCTGGTGGATTTCACTGAAAAACGAGAAGAAGAAAATTATAAACAGCAAAACTGCTGCTGAGACCATCGTCAATTGAAGCCATACAATGGAACTCAATAAAAGCAACAAAACCAATAATAAACCTATATATATATATATATTTCTTTTGTTCGGTTTCTTCGTTTTATTTTGACTTATTCATTATTTGACTTATTGCTTGTTTTATTGACGATTAAAAGGCAATTATATAAGGTTCTTGGAATGAGATACTTTCCACATAATTTGGCAATTGTTCAGGGAGGGTAAGGTTGTAGAAAAAAAATGCTCTGAAAATAATTTTCATTATCTTATATGTTCTTCCGCCAAATCTTAATATTTATAAATTGCGCCTTCTTTCATAGTAATAATTTTTTTTAGGTTTTTCTTCACCTTTCATCTTATTTTAAGTCTTTTGAATCATATGAGTCATTGAAAATTGAGCCTTAATGTATGCAACATTTCATTATTGATATCTTAGTGTGGTGATTTTTCACCTAACTTTTTTCCAGGAGTTCAATTGTGAGACTGACGTTGCCTACATTTAGGATTTTTCAAGAAAACCACATTTCATTGCCTACATTTAGGAGTTTTAAGGGGACTGTATTAAGTACATTTTTACCAACGTATAGGACCTTAAAGAGAACCTTGGTTGTGTACACATTCAGAAAATCATTTACAAGTAAGGAAAATATGACAGCATGACAACGTAAAGCATTCCCACTCTTATTGCTGATATAGTCTAATTGTATGCCATATTTCGCGATAAACATACTAATATTTATTATTATTTTCCACAGTGAGTTTTTCAAGTAGACCATTGTAAGTAAATATAGTGCTGCCTACATTTAGGATGTCCGTTAAAACTTAACGGTAACACCGATGTAATTCTTGACCTAAACTAAAATGTATTATGACTATATTTTCCTTCTGGTAAAAGTGGCTGTATATGTGGAAACTTCAATACGCTTAGGCCGAAATAAGTTCATTGTAATACCACGATGTTGACCAGATCACCCAGCTTTACTGGCCACCCATATCGATTATTTTTTAAGTTGCAGAGGGTTATTTATCTTGGCATTTTCAGTATCTCCTCAAATAAATCATAGACTTTCTGCATATTATCTCATCAAGCAGTCAAGCCTGATATTTTTTGCCCTTAAAGATGTGCTCCGTTTTGAGAGAGTATAGTCGGCTGCAATAGGCGTGATGTTAGCAGTGCGTTCTACCATTTTGAAGCCAATGGTTGCAGTCCTGGTCTAATCATCAGAAGTTATAGAAAATTAATTAGCTAACACCTTGGCGGCTTAGTATAGATTGTAGGTCTCTCGATTTATCAAAAAAAAACATTAAGACGCACACCAGGCATTGAAAGAAGAGCTGGCCCTCATCTGTAGAGATCAGCGACAGTCCAGCACCAAAGATGGGTTTCCAGAGAAAACATCTACTCCAGCTCTTCATTCGTACCGACGATTGAAGTAATAAGCTTCTCACTTGACTCGTATTGTAATAGTAAAAGAGATGCTGTAAACATATGGAAAAGTACACACTCATTTCAATTTATCAACAGTGCAGCGACGCACATATATATTATATTTCCCCATTTCTAATTTTGTTTACTTTTTACTATTGCTTTTTGTTTTATTTTATATTTCTTCTTTTTTGTTTACTCTTTCCATTTCCAGCACATCTGGCTACACGGTTATTCATGGCAACTTGTTGTCTACGCTGCCATTACTGTGGCTTCTTTGTATGCATCTGTTTGCTTTAGCTTTGCGCTTAGTATTGACACGTGTGGCATTTTGCTCCACACTTTGTTGGGAAATTTTTAAAATTTTCAATTTCAATTTATATTTAGTTAAAATAGAAAATATATATTTTTAGTGATTATTATTTTTAATTAACTTTTTTTTCTTATTAGATAATTAAAAAGTGTTTGCGGATTTTTTTATATTATTATGAAAAGTTTTCCTTTAACAAAAATTAATTTGAATTAAGTGCAAGTTGATCAGTAATATGTATGACCTTTTGTCATTATTTGAGTAACTTTTTAATTCCATCGATATAGAACTTCTGTGGTTTATCAGCGAAGAAGTTGTCAGAGTGATTTTCAGCGGCTATTTGGTGGGCCAATTTTTTACCATACAAAATCGCCGTTGAATAATGACAAACTCGATCTGAAGCGGGGAATTGTGCTTCATCAGGACAACGTCAGACCATACACAACGATAGTGACTCGCAAGAAGGTCCGAAAGCTTGTTTGGAATGTTCTTATGCATTCATCTTATAGTCTGCACCTCGCACCAAGTGATTACTATTTATCTGTTCGTGTCTATGACAAATGATTTGACTGGTGGTGGCCTCAAGGGAATGCTATGAAAATCGATTGCTTCAATTGAATGCCAATAGGGACAAGAGTTTCAATGCAACAGCCACAGTGGCATTACTTACAAAATGGCAAAAGGACTTAAATCGGATAATTCTAAAATTAATACAAAAATAATGGATTACTTTTTACTAGAACTAGTATATACATTTTTTATTTATTTATTTTTTTTTTTTTTTGTTTGATACTTGTAAACATAAATTGATGGCTTTTGCCAAACAAATAATATTTGCATATTTTGTTAATATTTTCTATCGCATTTCATGGAAAATTTAAAAAAAAAATCATTAAAATTTGCTCGAAAAATGTATTCAGAAACGATATTTCAGCAAATTAATCAATTTTAATTATATTTTAATTAAAAATTCATCAATCAGTTATTGAGAATCATTTCTTATTATTCATTTACTAAAAATATTGTAATATATAAAAGAGTATATTAGATTTTTTGAATATATTTAATAAATTTAACTCTGCTCCAATAAAATTGTGATAACGTAAATATTTCGCTTTAATTTAAACAAAAGAAATATTTATGAATGAATTTTCAATGCATATATAAAGGTATAATAATAAATACTTAAAAAAAAATCAGTATAAAAAATCTCTCATCAAACGTTCTCAAGAAAAGCTGTTTAACTGAAAATAAGTAAAAATAACTTTAACACGTTTTTTTTATTTTATTTCGGAAATTAAAGTGTTTTTGTGCATATTTTCATTGAAGCGCGTTGAATTCGTTTATTAACTTATTTATTAGTATTTGCATTTGAATTTGAATTTGAATTCGTTCAACCACAAAATATAAAATATGAAATTTACGAGTATCTTTTTTTTTAAATTGCCTGCGGTGTATTGATGTGTGTATGTTTATACCGCAACATATTTGTGGCATATACAAAATTTATTAACATTTTTATGATGTGAAATATTATGTTGGATAAAAATTTAATTTAAATAACACTTACACTAATAACAAATGAAATATGAGGTAAATAGATGGATTGTTGATGGCATAATAACATTATAAATATTTTATTTTCTTTTTCAATTAATATAATTTTATTGAAATGATACTTCAATTTTTTTTTATGTAAACACTCATTGAGAAAAAAAATTAATTATGTTTAATTGAGCGTAATTTTTAATGTAAATTTTTAATTATGCTTGTAAACTGTGGGAAGCTTTTTTTATTAATTTATTTTTATTAGATGTGCAAAAAAATATTTCATTATATTATAAATTTTCTTTTTTAACTAATAACTTAATATCAATGTCGAAATATACTTTTGAAAAAAATTTAATAAACAAAAACTTTTTTGTAATTTTTTTTTTTTTTTTGACGTTTTAGTCGTTTACTCATACGCACGATTGCCCAACTAAATGATTTTTAGTAGAAGAAATGACGCAAAAAGGGTTTTTATGTATTGCTGTATTCAAGTTTACTCGCTTTTTTATTATTTATTAGCGTAATGTTTCTCTGACTATCACTTCTGTGTTAGCCTCAGTCAACCGTCCGGAAGGTCATGTCTGTCCTAGAGTCAAAATTTTGAAGTCTGACTTTCCTAAATAAGATTATATGGAGCTACCTGTGCGATCGTGAACTTCTTTATGAAACAAAACACGGAGATCGACGGAAAAACCCACGTCCGAAGCTGCACAAGGAACAATCTTGGGCCTTGACCTCTGAAACGCCAGCTACGACGGAATACTGCGTGTGAACATGTCGGACGATACATATCTCTTCCGCTATGCAGATGATGTGGCAACAGTCATTACTGTGAGAAACATGGAGGAAGCATAAGTGAAGCTAAATCAGGTAATGATCAGATCGACAACATGGCTTGACCCTCACGACATCACACTAGCAAGGGAAAAGACGCTTCGTCGTCCTGTTAACAGCAAAATATACCCTCCTTTAGGTTGATATGAGAATATTCGACGAGACTACACTGAAAATATAGTCAAGTACCTGGACATGAGGCTTCACCAAAGACTGAAGTTCTGGATATGGCGCGCTTAGCAAATTAATGGCAAATACACCCGCTCTTACGAAAACAAAGAGAAGGATACTTATGACCACCTAGAATTCAATAATTCTATACGGAAGTGAGTTATGGGCTGGTGTACTAAACAATAACCAATAGAAAAAGAAACTATTGTTTGTGCAAAATACAGGCGCTCTACGTATAGCATCTGCATACCGGACAGTATCCACGGACGCTAGTAATTAGTGGAAATATACTGATCGATCTCCTCGCTCTAAGAGAGGTCGATGATATGGCAGCAGAAGTAGGTAAACAACACAGTCTGCCAACTGGAAGCGATGAAGCAGGAAAGTTGGAAAGACGCCACATATGGACGTTGGACAGCTAATCTAATACCTTACCTCAGGCAACTTCTGTAGGGGCATGGGTATTTTCAAAAATACCTACTCAAGATGGGAAAGTAGAAGAACCATCATTTATTTACGAAGGCAGCGCTGAGTGCGATGAAGAGCATAACTTTTTCCATTGCGGAAAATGGAAAACAGAGCGAGAAAGACTCTCTCGAAGCAAAGGTAGGAAAAACAACCAGCGTCGAAACCTGCGAGTACATAAAGCAGGCACAATAGAAGACTAATAACTGTGAGAAATATGGAACTCAACCCTGAAGTAATATAAAAGTGGCCCCAAGGTGATTGACGGCTCCGAGCTGGGGCTAGCTTTTTAGTCTCCGGACATACCGCTGCTGTGGCGACACAATGACAATGCAATAGCCATTTTTCTAAACCCACCCAAAAATAAAAAATATTTATTATAATTTTTTTTTTTTTTATATTACTATTTATAACTTGTTATTCTTCATTTTTCTTTTTTTATTTAAATTTTCAATAATAAAATTCTGCATAAGTTAGCGATAATCTTCAAACCCACAATTCTTTGTAAAGCCAAAAGAAAAAGAGAGATCAGTCAAAATGGTCTTAAAATAAATATTTTCCGCTGTCTTCTTAGAGATGAATGAAATTTCACTGTCCACCTACTGATAATGCATATTTTCTGGAAACCGCACCTTGGGCAACAAACACGCACAGAAATTCAGCTGAAACATGCATCAACGACATTTTCTACAATCAATTTTCTTTTTTTTTTATTTTTTACTATTTCACCCTCATACTACCGCCATTTACTTGCTTTTGGTATTTCCTGTTGAATTTTCAACAGCTTGCTAGCATCATTTTACTCCTTTAGTCACAGGTGGGCTTGTCGTCAACGCTGACAGACAAGTGATTTTCATCTGTGACTGCTGTCACTTGAAAATTGAATAAATTGAAAACAGCTGGAGGTGAAAGCGAATTACATGGAACATACATACATATGTACATATGTACTAAATGTATTGAAAAAGGGAAAATTATGAAAAGAAGGAACATAAAAGGATTGGCAAGAAAGTTCAAGGGATTGCCAAGGTAATGTGTGGTTAAAAATCTAGGAAAAAAGAAAAGAAGTGATAGCGAAGTTCAAGGTTAATTTTTATAGAATTTTATATATGCATTTTGTAAACTTATATGCATTAACTCAATTTATTTAAATTTTTTCCAAAAATTTATGAAATATTTTCCTTGGTTTTCGTTCTGAGATTTTCACTTCTAATACAAACAAATAATACGAGTTTGCTGAGCTTCTCTTTAACTGTCAATAAAAGAGTCTCAACGTAGCAGACGATGTACTAAAACCAGTCATAAAACCGTTAATCCGCGAGGAAAGTGTAAGTAGAAGGAGAGCAGCTTTGCATAGCTTGAGTCAAGAGAAATAAATAAAATCTTGGAACAGAGGAGCAAACATTATTTTACGTCTGAGTTTCTTTACACACAAGCGCATGTTTTCTAAGAGCATTTTCGTTTCATAAAGTTAACGGTTTATAATAAATGAGAGAATTCTTCGACTCTAATATGGCTGTGAACTTAGCGTGAACTCATTTAGTTGGGTTGATTTAGTTTAACACAAGAATCGGAAAAGGGATAGCTAATATCAGTGGATTTGGTAAGATTGCCATCACTTTCAATGCATGTGAAACAGCTGTGGCTATGAAGGGGTGTTGAAGTGCCCATATTCGGATCAGAATATATATATCTTTGGTAAGGCCAGCACTCGTCTATAGGTTGGGGAGTCTACGTATGATTTCTAGACCCAATATTTTCTCGGTACCCAAGGAAAAAATGTCGGAAAGGGAACTTATGTAAGAAAGCTAACCCTTTGTGTTTGTGCGTAGATTTTGTGACCCAACTTTGTGAACTGGAGACCCTTGCTAGCATCACAATTTGTGTACTTCCCTGAATTGGGAACATACCACTGTGCAGGAGATGAAATGGATGGTACAAGGACGAAAGTCGGTGAGTTCATGGGAAATATTGTAGTGAAAAAACTCCGCTTCGAGAGTAAAAGGATCTATTTTGATCGAACTGTCGGGGAATTTAGTTAAAACCAGTCCAAATGGTCTAGGGGCGATCAACTTTGCCAGTGGTGTGAAGTGCCAGGTATTGTCAAAAAAAATTCATCACACTGCACAACTTTCATTGAATGGCGACATATTTCCAGTGTTTTGGTTGTGCGCAGGTTCCGAGGGCCTAAAATTGCCTCGAATCACTGTCAGAATATGCATTTGTTTACTTGCATTCTCATACTGAACCTGAATTTGTTACTCTATCTCTGTTTCTGGATGCCTATATATATCACCAAGTGCACGCTGGTCCTTCTAAAGCTGATCTTTCGAAATTTATTAGAAGTCCTCCTCTTCCTTTGCATTCACAGGCCTGTCTCCTAATGGCTTTCCCCTGGTGAAGCTGGCCCATCGACTGCAAGGCCAAATCGCTTTGGCCGTAAGACAATGCTCTGTGTTTGGTGGGACCAGTGTGGTGTGGTGTACTACGAGTTGTTAAAACCTGGTGAAACGGTGAACACGGATCGCTACCGACAACAAATGATCAATTTGAATCATGCGTTGATCGAAAAACGGTCGGAAAGGGCCCGAGGACATGGCAAAGTTATCTTGCAACATGACAACGCGCCGTCTCATACCGCTAAACTGGTGAAAGACACATTAAAACACTTAATTGGGAAATATTATCGCACCCGCCGTACTCTCCAGACCTCGTCCCGTCCGACTATCACCTTTTCGCATCGATGGGACACTCCCTTGCAGAGCAGTGCTTCGCTAATTTTGAAGAAGTCGAAAAATGGCTCGTCGAATGGTTTGCCTCGAAAGAGAAAAAGTTTTTTTGGAATGGTATCCATAATTTGCCTGAGAGATGGGCGAAATATAGAGAAACCAATGGTCAATACTTTGAATAAAAAAATTTTGAGATTCCTCTGAAAATTAAGTGTTTTCTTTATCGAAAAAACCGGCAAAGGTCCACTCATGGACTATATTATTTCACGCATCAAGCAAACATGTTTCCATGATGCTTCTTCAGCACCTACAGCTATTTTCTAAACTTCCTTTGAAGAATGGTGGAGGAAAAGGTATTTATTTCAAATCTGAAGTGCACGCGGAGGTGCTAATACTTTCTCGTATAACATCGTATATTGATCTAGGATCCAGGATTCGAGTTCATCCCAACTCGCACGGTTGAACACACAACTAACCCCTCAGCTATTGCGGCCATGATTAACAAACTAATATATTTGTTTAATGTAAATCGAGAATATGATTTACGACCATACACTTTCCTAGCCCTACCTTACGTTTTCCATATACTTATGTACACACATATACTCATACATATATATGTGAATATGATACGAGCAAAAAAGAAGTCAAAGTTGAAATTTTATAGATATTTCATGCGGAAAATTTACGACTAGAGATATCGCAAAACGGACTGACAGTGAAAATCGGTACAGGCTTTTTCGATAAGCAGACAAACAAAAATAATTAAATTTCGCGAAAACGAAAGAAGTACACAAGGAAAAAGATTGCAGAAAAATGATATAAAAAAAATTGAAACTTGCAAAAAGAGAAAAAAGGAAAGTGAAACCAGAACCAATGTCAAAATTATGCTGCTATTCAATGGAATATTTCAAATATGCACTGAAGTGTCATAACCATCGAAAGTAGATTATAAACTGATTTAAAAAAAATTAAGAAAAAAATATAAATCATTTAGAACAGCAAAGAAATGTCGAAAAAGAGCTGCAGAGCTGAAATTTCAATATGAAAAATGAAATAAAAAGCTTAATTTGAATAAATTTATAATCTCCATTTGCTTAAAATAAACAAAAAAAAAAGATATGAAATTGTTAAACACGTACTTTTGCTGAGCAGAAAAGTAATTAAAATAATTAAATTCATTTCAAATGGCACCGATGAACAATAAATACCTCACACACACACACACGCACATAACTACGCACTTCATTAAAGCGCGTCGCCCCCGTAACAACTGTGAATCCCTCTGCCAACTTGCAGGCAATTAACAATTCGTTTTCTTCCGATTCTCCTACGCATGCATTTCCACGAATGTGTTGTATGTGCGACAAATTGCTGTCAATTAAATGTTGGCTCCCGTTGAAAACTGCAATAAAATTTAATTGCTTTTCATTGCTTGTTTTAATTTGCAAAACTTGTTTTGTTTTTCTTATTGTTTGCATTTGTTGTTGTAAATATCTCATTTCCCATGTCTGTGTCTTTTATTAATTTAATTTCTCATACTTTTACTTCTCTCCTTAACCTGCGCTCAGTTGACGTGTTTTTTCTCACTCTCTTTAACGAGCGTTTAATATGATTTATGAAGCAATGAAATTTACTTGGTTATTTATTAAAACGATATCAATTTAAAAACGTCACTTTTTTTGTTGCAAATCGATTTATCTTTAAACGTCTAATTAATTAAGAGGAAATGTAAATGTATAATATAAATATTTTGGAGAATAATAAAATAAGAACGTAAAATGAAAGAAAATTAAATGAAAAAAATTAAATTAATACAAATTAATAATTAATAAATTGAAGTAAAAATTAAAATAAAACTATACAAACTAAATGAGTTAAAAATAAAAATAAAATAAAAATAAACTAAATTAAATTAATTAAATTAAAACTACTGAAAAATTTTAAAAATCCGATAAAAATGAAAACAAAATGAAATAAAATTATAATTAAAATAAAATAAAACGAGATAGAAATAAAATTCAAATTAAAAAAAAACATAAAAATATAAAAATAAAAATAAAAATAAATGAAATTAAATTAATTAAGTTAAAACTACTGAAAAATTTTAATAGAATTCGATAAAAATGAAAACTAAATAAAATAAATTTGCACATAAAATAAAATAAAACGAGATAGAAATAAAATTCAAATTAAAAGAAACATAAAAATATAAAAATAAAAATAAAAATAAAAATAAAATAAAAATAAAATAAAAATAAATGAAATTAAATTAATTAAGTTAAAACTACTGAAAAATTTTAATAGAATTCGATAAAAATGAAAACTAAATAAAATAAAATTATAATTAAAATAAAATAAAACGAGATAAAAATAAAATAAGAATAAAAATAAAAGTACAAATAAAATAAAAAAATGAAATTAAATTAATTAAGTAAAAAATACTGAAAAAATTTAATAGAATGCGATAAAAATTAAAACTAAATAAAATAAATTTGCAAATAAAACAAAATAAAACGAGATAGAAATAAAATGAAAATAAAAGTAAAAAAAAACAAAAATAAAGATAAAAATAAAAATAAAAATAAAATAAAGATAAAAATAAAAATAAAAATAAAATAAATGAAATGAAATAACACAAAATTACTAATAAAATAAAATAAAAAAAAATTGATTAAAACAAAATAAAGTCAAATAAAATTAAAGGGTTACATCCACATTCAAAACAAAATAAATGCTTTTCTTTCTTAATTTTTTTATGAGAGGTATTTTACTCTATAAATTAATGGAAAAAATGCTAATAAATAGAATTTAATTTAGTTTAATAATAAATGATTCATTTAAAAAAATGTTTGATTCTCTTGATCCTGTAGCCGAAATCCAAAACGGCCTTTAAACAAAAGGTGTCTAGCGGTGAGAAAAATATTTCTGCTTCAAATTATCGGAAATCCAAAAACCAAAAAAATATTGTAAAGGGTGGTTAAATTGTAAGGGCCGATGTTGAATGTGAACACCTAAACGCCAAGTTTTTTTCCGAATTTAATTTGACATTTCTCTATTTCAGACTTACTCAATTTGAACCATGGAGAGATACACAATCCAACAACGTGTTAAAGTTATCCAGACTTATTATGAAAATTTTCGAAGAAAATCATCTTCAGTGATGAGGCACATTTTCACCTCAGTGGATTCGTCAATAAACAGAATTGCCGCATTTGGGCGAATGAGAATCCAAGAGTGATTGTCGAAACACCAATGCACCCACAAAGAGTGAATGTTTGGTGCGGTTTATGGGCTGGCGGCATCATCGGGCCGTATTTTTTCCAAAATGAGGCCGGTCAGGCAGTTACTGTGAATGGTGTTCGCTATCGTGAGATGATAACGAATTTTTTATGGCCACAATTGGAAGATATGGATGTGGACGATATGTGGTTTCAGCAGGACGGTGCCACTTGCCACACAGCTAACGAAACAATGGCTCTTTTGCGCAACAAATTCAATGGCCGTGTTATCTCACGTTATGGCGATGTCAATTGGCCCCCAAGATCATGTGATTTGACACCGTTGGACTTTTTTCTCTGGGGTTATTTGAAAGAAAAGGTGTACGTCGATAAGCCAGCAACAATTCAAGAGCTAAAGGATGAGATAATTCGGCACATTAACGGCATAGAAACTCCATTATGCCTCAGCGTCATCGAAAATTTGGACCATCGTATGGAGGTGTGCCGCCGAGGTCGCGGCGCTCATTTGGCCGATATTTTGTTACATACATAATTGAGTAATACCAATATATCATAATAAAATAAAATTTCAATAATTTCTTAAATAGTTTGTGTTTTATTCAAAATCAACATCGGCCATTGAAAATTTAACCACCCTTTATTATAATAGATGAATACAGGTAATAATCGATCGTGGCTTCAAAAAAAAAAACAAAAATCAAAAACCAAAGTGGCTTAAAAAGTCGAAATTATTTTCAAAAATTGTATTCCTTCGATCATTATATAACAAATATATCTTAGAAGGTTGTGTGGAAATTTTAAGCCGATCAGTTTAGCTGTTTCATAGAAATTTTCCTCACCGACTCACCAAACATTTAAAGTTTTGCGAAAATGGGGAATATTCTTAAGGCATCTTACTCGATATAACTGTATAACAACGTTTATAAATATTCCTTAATGCATGGGTTAGACTCGACAGGTGTAAACCCTGTCCTTCTGGATTGGATGTCTTGCTAACCTGCAGGAAGAACCAAGCGCAATGGGGATTAGAGGGTTGTGTGTAGGAGAACTCCACACGGCTTGCTGTTAATGAATTGTCCAAGTAAATGAAAGGAAAAATCTTACAGCCTATGTGGATGATATCTCAATCATAATGGGCGGTAATTGTTTAGCAACCCTCGGACCTCTGTCGAATCAGGCACTTAGAATCATTAAAAATTGGGGTATTTTAGCAAGGTTAATACTGATAAAACAAATTTGGTCCTATGGTTCCAGCTTGGATCAAGCCAAAGCTAGGAGAAGACACCTTACAACTAAAGCGTAGCACTAAGTATTTGGGAATTGTGTTGGACAGCAAGTTTTTGTGGAGACTCAATATAGAGCAACGAGTCTAGAAGTCATATTTAAAATGGTGTAAAACTATGAACAAAATTATATATCTGGATAGGCTAGAGGGAGTATTCAGACTTTCAATAATCAATGAATGCAGCAGATTTTGAGCATTCGTCCAGCACAACTGGTAGCTGAAAGCAGAGCATTCCCATTTGATAAGCTTCCCG
This sequence comes from Ceratitis rosa, assembly GCA_037013455.1. Classification (NCBI taxonomy): domain Eukaryota; kingdom Metazoa; phylum Arthropoda; class Insecta; order Diptera; family Tephritidae; genus Ceratitis; species Ceratitis rosa. Next base: position 12,552,821 of record JAWMAG010000001.1, on the reverse strand, counting down.
GCAGCTGAAAGTCAGGACTTATGGGCATAGTAGTATATGTAGTGTTACACATGAACGTACGAATAGACTATCTAATCCCACGTCTGATTATCAGGAAGCTGTTTTCAGCTACAATAGAGACAAATGATTAGAGCAAAGTTCTGAAATATGCAGATAAAGCTCTTCATGTTTTTGCTGAGCCAAATTAGTTCCAATTAAAATAGCAGCTACTACAATGTACGGCCATAAGGACCTAAACATAATACAGCACGACATCAGCTTACTTGGCGCAAGAAGGCTACAGGATCTTCAATAGGCAAAGGCCAAGGGAGCAAAGCGCAATGTCCTTCACACTAGAGACACACTATGGATGTATTATCATCTATGGTAAGTGAGACTCAATGGGTCAGCCAGCTTAACCTAACCTAACCTAACCTAACTAAAATGAAGTATTTTAAACTAAAATAAATTACAATTCATGAAAACAAAAAAAAAATTAAATAAAAGTACATTAGCACTAAATAATTATAATTAATTAATTAATTAATGTGTTCTCACTAATTTTTAGAACATTTCATTTATTATATCTATGTATGTAGTGTATACATAGCAATTAAAGCATGCAATTGATTTCCATGCAAAAATACAAATAATTTTATACTCATGTTTCATATTTTTCACACTAATTAATTTTTCTTGTTAACAATTTCCCTCACATGCGAATGCACATAAATTTCTACCTGCATAGATATTCATTTTTTGTATAAATTTTTTTTTTTTTGGCATATCACATTGTGTACAAGTATGAAATGTCGTTTTTTTTTAAATCAAAAAACACGTTAAATTTTGTGGAAAAAGAAAAAATCATTTATTCAAAGTATTTGCCGTCGCTAGCTACACATTTTTCCCATCTCTCGGGCAATTTGTGGATTCCACGCCAGTAGAACTCATCGTCTTTTGCGGCGAACCATTCATCGAGCCATTTTTTCACACTTTCGTAAGAATCGAAGCGCTGCTCAGCGAGTGCGTGTCCCATCGAAGCGAATAGGTGGTAATCGGATGGGGCCAGGTCTGGTGAGTAAGCCGCATGCGGAAGCACTTCCCAATTGAGTGTTTCCAACGTGTCGCGAACCGCTCTTGCCGTATGTGATGGAGCGTTGTCATGGAGAAAAATGACCTTGTGTTGTCTTTTTTGATATTCCGGTCGTTTTCTCTGAAGCGCACGGTTCAAATTGATCAATTGTTGTTGGTAGCTTGCCGTATTTGCGTTTGAGCATCGTCTTCATCCAATAATGCTTGCAGTTCGGCGTCTTCGAACCTTTTTGGTGGTTTTCCGTGCTCTTTGTCGTCGACGTCAAAATCACCACTTTTGAAGCGTTGAAACCACCGTTCACACGTTTTCACAGTTGGTACTTGTTCGCCAAAGGCTTCAACAAGCATTCGGTGCGATTCCGCAGCTGTTTTCTTCAAATGAAAACAGAAAATTAACACTGTCCGCGTTTGCTCTTTATTCGGCACGAAACTCGACATGTTGACTGCACTGAGAGTAAACGATAATGACGCTCGATTCGCGCAAAACTATGGTGGTTCGACAGTCAAGGTTGACACTTCACAAGGTCAAAGTTTTATGACAATCGATAAATATTTACGTTTGCGAGACATCTATATGTTCGAACCGACATTTCATACTTGTACACCGTATATCCATCTTATTTTATTTACTTTTTTTATTTGTTTATTCATACTTTCATTATTATAAAATGCACTGCAGGTGTTTTGATTTTATTTTTAATTTTTCATTGTATATTTACTTTTTATTTAAATTATATTTTAGAAGTTTTAATAAATTTATAGAAGGAATGCTAATAATTTAAAGGCGCTATAAAACCATTTTTTTTTTTCAAATAAGTATTTCAACCGGTTTTGAATTAATAATGAGCAAGAAACGAAAGTTTGAATAAAATTGGTGTATGACTTGGCTAATTTTTTTTAATGCGCCTAAATGCAGGCAAAGTTTTATTTGAATGTTGGCTCGAAAACTTCGACTTAGTTGATTCTGCTCATTAAATATTTCCCATTCCTCATCTAATATAACATTTAAGAACGCCCTAAATATCATCCCCATCATTATAATTATCATTTAATTACCGCTTTAAACAAATCTACAAATTGCATTTAACCGCTTAAAATCCCACAAATAAATACACCTCTATTTCATTGTTTTGTTGTTGCTCTTACAACTCGCTGAGACCGTCACCGACATAGTAAATTATTAAATTACGAAATTTTGCACTTCATTTAGTGATGTGCGACCCCAAAACGTTGAGAAGGATGGTTGCGACTTGTATTGAGGGTAAGTGTTAAGTATTATTGCCTCGAGGGAGCATTTAAATTTACTTTGGTTTTATGTACTTATTATGTGATTCTCAGAAAAATGTTTGCAAATTTAATCATTTCACTGGAACTAGCTAAGTTGACCATTTTACAAACTGTATTAATTATTTATAAAACACTCTCATAAATGTAAATTAAACAGGTATATGTGAATGCTACAATTCTCTGGCACTTGTAATGAATATTTTGTTAATTTAAGTTTAGTTCACAGAAATTATGCTAAAAAGAATTTAAGGCAGCTAATCGACTCTAAGTAGAATTTAATTACTTAAAAAGATAAGTAAATTATTAGTAAATGTATTAAACTAATTAATTTTCAAAAATCGCTAACTTTATTTATCTCAATTAGGTACAAGTCTTAGATTTAGGTTTCAAAAATGCGCATAAATGTAGGCAACGTTACTGGCGCATTCTTAGTATGCGGATTGTGACTGTACTGAATACTTTTAATTTAACAGAAATGCAGGCTTAGAGTAACAGTGAGAGTGCAGATATGAGATGCATGACAAATGTTGTATTCTTTTAATACTGCAGAAATCAAGAAAGTCTACACCCATATATTGGAATAAACTAAAAAAACCACAGATGATAGACTAGATATTTATTTAAAGACAATACCAACCCGCCTTGTCTGTGAGCTATGCTATTAATTGTGGATTTTGCGTTCAAGACATAGTGATGCCATTGACGAAAATTGCACGAAAACTTATTGACGGACACTGAGTTCATGAAGTAAACAGTTCTACTATGACTGTCAGCACTCGCCGAAAGTAATAAAATAAATAAATAAAAATCTCTTAGGCGTATTAAAGTCTACTGTCTACGAACTGTACGATCCTTAACAATTTGATCTTAAACTTGAACCTAAAAATTTATCACTGAATAGATTTTAATCAAGCTCTAAAGCTATGAAAAGATATAAAATAAAACAATCAATAATTCTTGGTCACATAAGAAGACTTTTTCGACCATTAGTTGAACAGAGGATGGGGTTTATTCCTTACTTTGGGTATAAATTTGGCACCGAATTGTAAACCTAGATAAAATATATATATATGACATCATCGATAGCCTCAACATCTTCCATAACAGCCGAATGTGTGATAAATAATATTTTTAATGAAAGAGTTGCAGATTCCGTCTCTCCAAGAAGTTGGTTTAAAAATCTTTCTTAAAATCTGTATTAATTTCGTTCAGAATTGAGAGCTATGGGAAACTCAAATTTATTCCAGGCTTAGAAATTTACTGCCCCTAAAACCATGCTACAAAAAAGTAGTGCGTAAGTGTGTGATATTTCTATACAATTTTGCTAAATCTACGTAACATAGATAAAGCACAGTTTTGGGCGCAGTGTTTGTCACAATAGTGAGGCATGAAATTTTGTGATGATAAACAGAATGAGGCCATTATACTGCATCGATAAATACTATCTTCAATTCGAGCATTTCAAAACCTTCTAAGAATCATGGTACAGCACAAATATGTAAACAATTTGTATATATCCATTATTAAACGGATTTCATACTTCAGCATCAACCAGCTTAACGTAGACTTAATAAAAATGTAAAATTCCTATGAAAAAAGTAATAACGTGATTTAAATATTTAATGTGAACAAACTCATTTGCATATGTAAGTCGCTGTGTCGGGTATGTAAAGTAGGCTTGCTTGTGTATCAAACCAAATCCACACACAAAACAGGATATTTTAAGTGACACTAATAATACACATTTTGTATATATACATACATATGGATGTACATGTAGGGTTAACCATTTTGTGGTTTCGAAAATAAATGGAAATTATATGCATTTCAAATTTTTTATTTTTTTTCTGAAATTCCTTTTCTTATTATACATATATACATATATGAATCCCAATAATTTTATATTGGGCGTTATATCGGTCAATACTTGAAGAACGATGGTTTTCAAGTGCACAAAAATAAGTTCAACGGTGTTAAATTGCAGGATCTCGGTGGGGAATTGGCATCATCAAGGCGATAGAGCCATATTCGCTTATGTTGTGTGGCATGTGGCACCATATTGTTGAAACCACATATTGTCTAAGTTGTGTTCTTCAATTGCAGATCAGAAAAAGGTGGCTATCGCAGTCTTGTCGTTAGTCTCGTTAAGGTCCAGTCACACCTCCGGGCCAGAGAGCGCATCAGAATGTAGTTTTCTTGGGTGTAATGGCCTCTCTTCAATTGTTTGAAGTTTCTCGGAGCGAAAATTTTTCTATTTAACGTATTCCCGGAGTGAGAAATGTGCCTTACAATATCTGAAACTGGAAAAGTCTGTTCAAATTTCTCTAAATTTCACTAACTGCATGAATAGTTGGATGATTCTGTGCACCATAATCTCCTCTTAAAGCACGAATAACCATTTTTGTCGTAGGTTTCAATACTTTTAGCGCCGAGTAGCGCTGTTAAACGATCCATTCGCATAAATGCCTGATTTCTAGCCAAAACAAAACATGTTTGGTTTGGTTTGGTTTGACAAAAGTTAAAATACAGCACTTTACATCTGAAAGCATGAAATGAATAACTCCATATATGAAGTATATTGATATATAACAACAAAGAGATAACCAACAAAAATTGAAAGTGAAAGTAAAAAAGAAGCACATTTGTAAATAAATGAATATACCTATGTACAGATATAGGTTGTAAATAGTGACACACTTACCTTATTCCTCAGACACTTTGAATGAGCGCAAAGTAGAGTAGATGAAGCGTGCCGCCAAACAGCACCAGAACTTTTAGTTGCCGTCAATTCTTATTATTTTAATATTTGTGTTTTGTATTTTTTTATTTTCTTTTATTATTTTTATTTTCCTTTTAATATTTTTATTTATTTTTTAATATTTTGTTATTATTACTGTTAGTTTTTTAATTTTTTTTTATTTCTTTTAATTATTTTTTTTTTTATCTGTTTTTATTTTCTTTTTATTATTTTTTATTTTATTTTTTTTATTTATTTTTTTTATTTATTTTTTTTTATTATTGTTTTTATTTTTTTTTTTGTAATTTTTCAATTGTAATTTTTCAATTCTTTATTGTTCTTGTTGGATTTGTTTGCCAAAGTAGTGGCGCGTGTCAATAGCCTGCTAATTGTTGTTGTTGTTCTTGTACTTGTTAGTGCACTTTCTTACACGTTCTCCGCTATAACTGCTGAGTTGATGAGTTGCTTTTTTTGTTGTAATTGTATTTTCTGCTTACATTTTCTTGCGCTTTTCTGCTCTACTTTTTTCCGCCTTCGCACTTTTTAACGAAATTTGCGCTCTTTTATATGCTTAACATTGGATTTTTTGCTACATTTTCTATATATCATACTTTACTCATAATCTTTGCTTTGCAGGAAATCCTATTTAATATCTTTTATGTCATTTTTCGCCTTTGTTAAGTAAAATGTTGTTTTCTCAATATTTTTTTAGTTATTTTTATGTGTTGTGTATTTTATTTTATTTTCCTTTTATTTTTCTTTTATTTTTTTGTTGGTTCCTCACAAATCCGTCACGTCAAAATGCGACAACAACAAAGCACATCAATCACTTCAGCACCCAAAGGATGTTTGTACGGTTGTTGTTGTTGTTTTTGTTGTTGTTGTTGCCTTCGTCACGCTTAGTTGCTTATTACACATTTGTATTGTGTATGCGGCAGATATTTGCTTGTTGCTTGTTGCTTTGTCATTTGCCTTATATAAATACACACAAACACACAAAAGAACTTGTTTTGCTGGATATGTATATATGTTTGTGTGCATACATATTATTTATTATTATTTCCACATTGTATTAAAGAGAAATTACCACATATATTAAATAGTTGCTGTATAAATGAGATGAGTATTATATTTCAATAAAAAAACAACTCGCCAGAAAAACGCCTTAAAGTATGCAATGAAAAATGAAAAACCTCAAATTTACGCTTGATTGCGATTAGAACTGTGGCGAAAAACATTTGTGCTTGCTTGTGCATTTAAGTCACCAGCAAATGTTATTATTGTTGACATAAAATGTTACAATTATTTTAATTTTTTTATTTCTTTATTTTTTTCATTTTTATTAATTTTTATTTTTTTTTTTTTTTTTTTTTTACATCACATATGTAAACTTTTATGTACCGTTTTTTGTCATAAATTTTTTATGCATATTTAAATAGTTTACTGTTTTTATGACACTTGATTGCATTTCAACTTGAAATTTTTTTGTTTTTTTTTTTGTTTTTTCGTTGAAAGCAAAATGCTTAAATTTCAATTGACTGCTGTCAACCGAAATTTACTGTCAAATGTTGATTTTTATTCACTGCCAGTCTGTATGTGCATAAATAATATATATATATATATATGTGGTACATGAAATACAAAGCCACGTTTTGTAAATGTTTACTAATACATATATATATATATATATAAATAGATATATATATTATATATGTTAGTATACATATGTGCGCATATTTTTATTCCCCAGCGTTTGCATTTTTATATTCTTTTTATGTAAATTTTTTTTTTTTATTTTCTTATATTTCTCTATTTTTTATGTCCATTTTTTTTTTTTTGTTTTCTTCGCATAACCGAATTTGTAACCATAAATATCAAGCAAATTTTTTCCGTCATTGTCACATTTATGCGTTTCATATTTCATTTAGTGTAAATTGTAATTTAATGAGTTTTGAAACTGCTCGTTTTTGTTGTTGTGGAAGGAAAAAATGAAATGATACAATATAAAATTCAACTTGTCAAACAAAGTAAAAAGAAATGGAGAATAATGAAGATTTATGATTTTGATGCAAGGAAAAGGGAATTAAAAAACAGAAATCTGCCTTAAATTAATTTTATTTTTTCTTTTTTTTTTTTGCTTAAAATTTATTTTTATTATTATTATTTTTATAATTTTTTAGTGGGATAAGCAAACTGTTGACAATTTTTTATTTAGATTTGTTCTACCAGGCGTATGCGTAACATTTTTCTCACACTTTTATTCTGCCTTAAGTTCGCTCTTGCCAAGCATGATTTGACGCTACAAATCTTCAATGAAGCGCTTCTTACTACCCATGGTGTGCTTATGGAAAGTTATGCTAAAATAATTATTTATGTCACGCTGATGTGATGATATTGCGCTACTATGTGGGTAGATGCCGAAAAGCCACCTAAAGAATGGAAATTATTTGTAATAGTAATACCGTAAAAGAACTTCAATTTCTTCTCTACTGAGTGTCATACTCCACCCAAGTTTCTGCCGATTTTCCTATGAATTATTCTTGAGTCTTCAGCTTTGACGACCCTTTCCAAAAAATTCGGCAAGAAAACTTTAAATTTATGATATGATGGAAAGAGTCTCTTCATAAAAAATTAAATTTTTTTGAAAAAAAGATAAAAAAGCCATTTATCATCATTGTTATGTCCAGCAAGAGCCAAACAAACATTCTATTGCCACATTTCAATACCAGCTTTATTAGAATATTTATTTTTTGACACAAACTAGGACTCAGTTTCAGCGATAATCTCTTTACTTGAAAGAAATTTCCTAAAAATAAAAATCGTGAATAGTGTTTGGTGTCTCTTTGGATAGAGGGCATCATTGCTTCATATTTCTTTCAAAATAAATTCGACTATAAAGCCATGATTAGTGACTTTTACGTTACTGAATTGAAAGATGCTAACGTACACGGCCTTTGGTTACAGCAAGACGAACGCAACAATCAATTTATTGAAGGAAACTTTTGATGAGTGCAATAACTCGTTCCATAGGCCTATGATAAGGCCTCCAAGATTTTGCGATTTTATTTTTTTGTGAGGTTATGGTCATATGGCTCCTTTACGCAGATAAACCCGCAACAATTGACGCCTTGGAAGAGAACATCGCCCCAATTTTGGCAAAAAGAAGTCAAAAATTGGGCCTCTCGACTGGAATTTTTCCACAAATGGAGCTTGAAATTAATGTTATGTGAATTTTTTTGAGCTGTGCTTATAATTTTGTGGTAATTTCTGAGCAAGAGCATTCATTGAAACTCTCAGATGAACCAGAAAATGTTTTGGTTCACTTACTTTGAAGAGGGCCAAGGAGACTAAAAAACCTAGATACCTTGGTAATTTTCATACCACGTTACCTTTAGTATATTTTTTAGCTTAATAAGGTACACACACTGTGCAAACTGTGAAACAAAACAGAATACCCAATAATGGATTTATCGACAGGTAAAAAAATGCATAAATTTATAAATAAATCTATGCTCTGGAGAGAAAAGTTTTACACTTGAAGTTATAAATATTAGTTATGGCTTAGAAGGATAATAAAGTAGTAACCTTGTTTTCCACATATAAATGTCTAAAAAACTAATTAGAACTTTTTTGCACCTAAAAGTAGTCAGCTTGCAATCAGTCAAATTTGGAATAAATTGGCCTTTGTACTTTGCAACAAAGACACCAACAAGCAGTGTGCTAGAAGAAAAATCTAAACCATGAATTACACCACTCTAATTTGTTTCACAAATATAGAAAAAATCTACCAAAGTAGGGTTAAGAATTATTAACTTAAAAGTAAAAAGTTCAGCATGTCGTATGAGCAACATTTATTCTACAGTGGAGAAATGCAAACAAAAAGTTAGATAAAGAAGTTATATAAAATGAATAAATTTTTAATAATATTAGGCAGTTTTTTAACACTAAAATAAATAAGTGCAACAACAATTTTTTTCTATCTTATATTTTCTATTTATTCTATTTGCTTAGTGCTATATTTACAAATGTTTGACTGTTTTCCTGTTTTTTTCTTCAAATTTTTTTCTACCAATTGAGGAACGTAAATTTTAAGTATTTTTGTTATTATTTCGCTCAGCCAAATACTGAACGGAATGGACCTTATAAAAAAATGACTGCATTTATAAAAAAAATAAAATAGTAATATTTTTCTATGTATATTTTGGCGGCCGCAACAATTGAATGGTTAGCATTTGGAACGCCAGGTTTCAAGTCCTGTTCCGACCAACATCCGAAATTATTGAAAGTTAATTTTTCTAATTGCAAACGGCCCTCGGCAGGGGATGTCAACCACTCTAGACGCACGAGCTCGACTAGAATTGCTTCAGCGATTGCAAAAACGTGATTTATTTATGTATTATATATGTATATATTTAAATTTTTGATTTCTCCTACTGTGTAAGTTTAGCATGAAAGCAAAAGAAGGCAAGTTTGAAAGCACTTACACCATAAAATTACAGAAAAAATTCCAGAAAATTATTTTTATTTTTCAAATATATTCTCAAATATTAAAATTACCCTTATTTAAATTTTCAGATGTAGCATATTCTCGCTAAATATTAAAAGATATTTTTTAATTACTGCCGAATAATTATTCAAAATCTTCTAAATTCTATATAATATAGTCCACAATCTTGGGCAAATTGCTTTAAATTGCAAATTTTATTGATTATAATTTTTAATCTCGTCGCTGAAATATTTATAATGCACCAGCTGGTGCTTAATTATTTGTGTAAATTTTTTTAAAAATACTTTTTTGAATTCAGACAATTTTTTTAATTTTTTAATGTTTGAATTTTATTATACTGTTCAATTAAAAGACAATTTTAAAAAAAATTTATAAAAACTAAAAAAAATATAATTTATTGTAACAAAAAATAATTAAAATTAGAAATAAAATTAATTATAATTTAACAAAAAATAATAATAATTTTGAAAAAAAGGATTTGTAACTTAGAAATAATTGTTTACTTTCTTGGCTTAATTTTTTTAATTTTAATATTTTTTTTTTGCTTAATTTTTAATTTAATTTAATTTTATTATTTATTTTTGGCTTAATTTTTTTTATTTTTACTATTTTTTATTATTTTTTCAACTTTTAATTTTACAAAAAACTTAGTTTTAATTTTAAAATTATTTTAGATCACTTGTCATATTATTTATTATTTTTCATGTTTGATTTCACATTTTTTTTCAATTTTTGTCTGAATACTTCATTAAATTTCTTTGTTTTTTCACAAAGCTTTTCTTTTCACTTCGCATATTCAACTTCCAGCAACACTTTTTTAATAACTTGTGTCAACTAACAGTTTCACTGGCGCAGAAAATTTTGACAAAATTCTCTTTAAAACAGTCACCGAATAATTTTCACTATTTTTTTTTCTTTTCTTTTTTACCAATTCTTCTTTTATGACCTATCCTAGCTACGCAACTTCAAACTGAGGTAAAGAGCAAAAGCGCAGGTGAATGAAAGCAAATTACTCAGCTGTTGCTGTTGCTTGCTGCCACAAGAACAGGCAGGGAGGCAACACCACCAGCGCGCAGCCAAGAGCAACACAAACACACTTACTTGTGTATGGTACAATTTGATGTTAATAAGGGGTTTCAAAAATATATGAAAAAATATGCAAGACGAAACATCAAAAGAAGTTGAATTAACAAAAATGTAACAAAATTCCAACGGGCTTGCCTCATACCCTATATATTTTTTCTGCTATTTTTATTATTTTTTATTTTTTTTTTTTATTTTTTATTTTATTTTTTATTTTTTTTTATTTATTTTTTTTTGCTACACTCAGCTACGCAATGGTAAACAGTATCAAACATACTCCCATCTTTATTACCGTATGTTGCTGCAAAAATACAATTTTTTTGTTGTTTTTGTTGTATTCTTAATAGCTGTCAATAGCACGTCAGTAACAGAAATTAAATTTTTTGTATTTAGAAAGGGAACACGAAAGAGCACATAGCCTTTAGCCAGCCTTTGAAATGAAAATAATTTTTAATTTTTGTTTTTTTTTTCTCGCTCTTTACACCTTTACTTTCGTTTTTCATTAGCGTTTTGCGTTGATTAATTTTGTTTTTGTTTTTTTTTAATTAAACTTTTTTAAAAATATTCCTTATCATTTTATACACACAACAATATTTTGCAGCAGAAAACACACATACATATATATACGATGTATTGTATGTTTGTATGTATGCCTCAGCTTTGTTATTCTTGTGGCAGTTGGGCTTTAACCTACCAGCACACTTTTGCCTTTGTTTGTGTGACTGTGTGAGTGTGAGTGCGTGTGTGTCTGCCTGTGCATACACTTCCGGTTGTGTTACACTTGAGACCACTTTGAGATTTCTTCCGTTAACCACGTCCGTACTTGTAAGCAACACGTCTGCTACTGTTGCATAGCTACGTAACAGCAACTTGTAGCTGCCGATGCTCAGATCGGCTGTTTGAACGAACTGGATGCTGGTGTTATGTCGTTGAGCATACATACAGACATACATACATAAATACAAATACTGTGAAGACCATCGTGATGCTGTTGCTTCTCCATACGTGTATACAAACAAGTATAGTGTATTTGTTGTTGTTACATTATTTATAACAACAACAACAGTCAGCTGTTATCGGTTGCTGTCGCGCAAAGCAAAAGTCTCCGAATTTGTTTTGAAAAGATGAAAGCTTCAAAGTATGCAAATGGTGTATAAGTAGTCAGCTAGCAATAAATAAAGAGAGCGCGAGAGCGAGAGAGAGAGAGAGAGAGAGTGTAAAAAAAATTTGCCGTGCGCCACTGATAGCTCTTATCAGTTGGTCCTACAATGACCTCTCCCAACAACCGTATAACCCTGGTACATACTGTTGGCATGTTAAATATTTGTTTTTGTTGTTGTTGTCGTTCTTGTTGTTATTTGTGCATTTGCTGCTATCATTCATGTCTGCACTGCTGATAAAGTGAGGCAGGCGATGAAGGCAGTCAACCGCCTGTTGAAAGGCGATAATGTTCCATGAGTATGTATGATATACATACATACATATATACATATGTACGCAATATGTGTGAAAGTATGTTGGTTGCAATGGCAGATGGTCACATGTGTACTTTTTTTTCTATTTGTATATTTTTTCCATATTTGTTTTCGAATTTCATATGTGTTGTTTTCAATGTCTCAGGCGAGTGCGAAAAAAAAAAATCAAAAGACCTTTGCGTGAGATACGACCTTCAAAGCAGCTGTGTTTTATAGGCCGTTTTGGAAAAATATATGAGTTACTCGTCATAATTGGCCTTTCAGATATCGAGTAATAATCTTTTTGGTTTATGACACAAAAAGCAACAGAATTTACCAATATAGATGGAAACCATATTAACTTTGCATACTTTTAGGCGTCTCTTATTACTATTGAGTATTTAATTTGCCAACAATTCCGTTAGATGTCGCATTGAATTTGACTATCTTATAGACTTGTATGCTGAAGTTCTCAACTGGTTCTTATAAAAATCTCTATTAATGGTAAATATTCAGTTTTTGAAGTCAAGCAAAATTTATATACCAAGTAGAAGTTAAAAAAATTATAATTCACTGTTATAAAAAAAATTATTTAAAATCATAAATAAAAAAAGAAGTCAAGCAAAATTTATATACAAAGTAGAAGTTAAAAAAATTATAATTTACTGTTATAAAAAAAAATTATTTAAAATTATAATTAAAAAAAATCTAGATCGTTCTAGTTATCATTAACAAGCTTGTTGTTAAAACTTTAAGTTTGTCATTTTTATAAAATTTTTTTTTTTAAATAATTACTTTATACACATATCAAATCGAACTAAAAATTTCTAATTTTTTTTTTTAACTAAAGAACTTTTTTTAGATATTTTCCATTCATTCAATAAACACGATGAAAGTCATACAAAATTACTACATATATTCAATTGCTACTTTGTAACCGCTGAAGCGATTTTCAGCCGCGCTCCTCCTACAATTTATGGTATGCGTCTTGATGTTTTCGCAACATTATTCTAAGCCGCCTCTGAATGACCTTTGGGTTTTTAAGAGGAGCTTTTATTTTCATGTCAGAAATACACTCGGAGAGCTTGACGTTCGAACCCTGGCCTTCAAGATGGCTATTGTAGCCGCTTGACTGCATACTCCGACGCTTAAACTGAAAAAGAAGGTGTCAAGCAGCATGAAAAGGGGTGAATGGCACAGGAACGTGCGACCCAACATCTCTACTTACAGATCAAAAATTACTGTTGGAGTGAGCGGCAGGATCTATAGGGCTGTAGTAGGTCTCAGTTTTCTTCTTCTTTATTATCACAGACACCGCTTAAGCGATTATAGCCGAGTCAACCACCTGATCTATCCAACGAAGTGAACGTCTTGCCCTTTCTCTGCTTTCACCAGCGGGTACCGCATGAAAGGACTGAAATAATGAATGACTTGTAGAATTTGGTATTTAGACTTTACATTTCAATTGCTCATTCAGTCTCAAATAGTTATAAGGACCACCATTAAAGCGCATGTATCTGGAGTATACGATCCTTTAACTGCGAAGATGTTCGTAAGCCTTAAGCCTAAGCTCAACGTCGTCCAAGAAAGTACTTCAACATCCCCAAATGGGTTGAGGCTCATCGACTTGGCCTGATTTTGATGATTCAAGGATATTTTTGAAAAAAAATCGACTATGTTGTATCATGAAATTGATTGGAGCTTAAGACAAAGCAAACTGTTGCTTTCGTTTTTCTGCTTTCTTAAATAAATATTAAAGTTAAAAGAGTTGCCACACCCTGTTGTTGTTATTGTTGAAAATTTGGGCCACCTGCTTGAATGTCCCACTTTCTTTGCATTTCTTACCAAATTAAATATTGGTATTAACATATTTTATTAAATTTTATTAAAAAGATTTATTAATTTTTTATTTTATTAAAAATTTTACAATATTTGTTGTATTTTTTATTTAATCTCTAATTTCCAAAAAAAAACACAGTTTTAACACAACAGCTCTCAAACTGTCAAGATAAAAGCTCTTTTTTACTAAGCTTGCATCTCCGAGCTTTTTCTCACTCTCCACTCACACGCACACACACACACACACACACAAATAATAACTCTACAAAAAAACGTACTCAACTAACTGATAAGCGCCACAAAATTTACACTTTTACTCTTACGAGCTACAAAAAATATTTGCAAACAACAACAACAAAATAAGACATAAGTAAAAAAACAGCAACAATTTTGTTCATGTTTAGAAGTAACAAGCTTAGCAGCCCACCAACTGACCAACAAAATAAAAAAAAAATCCAAACTAACTTCGCTCAACAGCTGGACCAACGATAACAACAAATTAAAAGCCTCAAACGTCCTAACGGTTTGTTAGAGTTGAACAATTGTGGTCAAATGAAGGCAGACAAGTGAACGCCAGCCGCCGGTGGTAATATTTATGGACATTTTGAGTGCATGTAAGCAGAGATATACAAATGCAAGTGTGCGCCTAAAAGTATGCACGCTATTTTCGGCAGTGCCCAGTTGTTGAACAACACAACAGATTGGAAATGATTTTTCAAATGCCTGCCAACCGTTAGTTGGTAGCAGAGTATGCACCATATTGGTGTTCATAATGGAAGTAAATCAAAAGCGGAAAACGAATTTGGTATGAATGGAAAATGGAAATTTTGTAAGCATGTACGAGTACATAAGGTATGTATGTAGGTATGTATGTGCGTTGTAGCGTAGCTGCCGGGAGTGCTTTATGGCTTATATGCTGAAGTGACTTTAATTTAGTGCTTCAAGTGAAGTAATGTCATTGAGTCGGTTGTGTACTAATCAACTTCGTTTGTAGACATACTGACGGCGATGACAGTCAAATGAAAAGCGGGAAAGTCGGTGAGTGGGGTTGCAAAAGTTGGTATAATAGTTGATATGTTGATCAGTCGATCATACAAAGTGCCGGTCTATTCAGCTTCTGAAGAAGAACCAGGCTCTGCTTGTTCCATATTTTCCGCAAAACTCCTTCATTTAAACATGGGTATCCTTCTACTCGATTGAGGTTCTTGCGTAGCCGAGAGTGTTTTCATCACCTCTACTAGAAGAGTACGATTTGGGTTCAAATATATCAATAGTCAGTGAAATTCAGTAAAATTGACTTTATAATCATTAAAATCTTTGAAAAAATAAAATTAAATTCCTAA